>LQRL01186182.1:5087-27771 GCA_001703475.1 Hydroides elegans
AAAACCAGAAACAGAAAACAATGAAAAATGCAATTTTGAACAAGAAAAAGCACGTCGTTTGTAGGAGGTATCCCTAGGCTAGTCCCGATGTGGTCAAGAAGATCCGGACTATGATCTTCAAAACAGACCCAGCCACCAAACGCGATATTGTGAATTTATTAGAATCGAATCGAGGAAGTATCAATCATGTTTTAAAACACATAATCAAATGTCGAGTAAAGAAAAAGTCGAAAATTCATCAGCATACTCAAGCCAAGGTTGAAAAACGACGGGAAAGATCCAGGAGGCTGTACCTGATACTCAACGCAAGGAAATTGAGAAACTATGTTATAACTGACTTTGCACTGTTTTATCTATGTGGGAATTAGCGAAAAAATACGAGTTTATTACGTTTGACAGGGTCAACCACAAGAGTATAATATGAAGTCAGCCAAACGCGAAGAATGTGCTCCTTGAATCATGGTTGACGCGGGAGTGAGTGCTCACGGGAAAACTAGCCTTGTGATTATCGATAAGAAGGTGTAGGTGACTTCGGATATCTATATTCAAAAAGGTCTGGGGCTTTTTGTGAGAAAATATGTACCGCGTTAGATTCCAGGATAATTCAAAAGCAACATGGTGTTCTACCAAGGCAGCGCATCTTCATATGCGACAATATGGACGCTGCGCTGACTCGACGACGCCGATATGAAATATGTAAGAGTGGAGGCCAAAATCACCTGATGCCGTCCCCATGGATTTTATTTTTGTTGCATCCTGACAAGGGAGCTACGTAAGAAATCCTCACCAACCCTAGCTGGTTTTAAGCATGCTCTCAAAAAACTATCTGAAGCGACCCATCCAGAATGTAATCGATAGGGATCTTCGCCGTTGGCCAAAACGCTTAAGATTTATATAGTATAGACATAAATTTCACGTCAAACATATGTTAAAACAAGAAGTCTGTAAGTTTTATAGTTTTTATTTTATAGCAAAATGAAAAGTGTAACAAATTAAACTGAACACCTCATGTAATGCCAATATTTTATAAAGAACCAACTTAACATAACCAACCCCAATTTAAAATGAAGAGCTTTTAAACGATTGCAAATCAAGATATATGTGCAATGGGTGAAAATTGAACCGGAAGTTATCGGTTAATATTCTAGGTCCTTCAGCAGTCTATACGTCTAACAGTTCAACAGCTGAAATTGATCCTCTCTAGCAAAAACGATGCATGTGTCAATTTGGAAATGAGGACAAGACGAGAGATGTCCTATTGTACTTCAGATGCCATAACAAATAAAGCCAATGAGCGAATAAAAATGCATTTATTGCGCGCATTGATATGAAAATACGTCATTCTGTTCAATAAAAATGACACACACCATATTATAAGCATAATACTATCTTAAATTTATGTTTCATACATGTAGTTAAAATATCAGTCGATAATATAGGATACAACGGCAAATCTGCAGAGGGATCTTCACAGTTTGAAATAGCAAATCATGAGAACCAATAAAATGCCAAACAATACAAAAATAAATTTGATAGGGTAATATGAATAACCCGTCGTCGAATGAAATGAAACATTCACCATTGCCAATAATTCAAAGGTGTATTTATTCATGGGCGTCTAAGGGACCGTTTAGCCAACAAATAGCCAAGGCACTATATAACAAACTACGTGTAACTATCCTCGTCATCATTGCTCTCTATATGCCGATCGATTTTGGCTTTATCGCTATCACTAAGTTTATTAAACTTTACCCTATATCAAGCCAAAACAAAAAAATCCATTGAATAACTCCTTTTGGATCCATCTTTTAGATATAAAGCGTTGCCGAGCAACGTGACATTGATGGACAAGCTAAGTCTACTACAGGCATCTATACTTAGCCATTCAACAACAAGCAAGCGATGACTGTATGTCAAATCGGACTCCTATGTCTGTAGAATTGCACAATTTTACATACGACAACATCAACTTAAAAATAATGTTATACATTTTTCATACATGTAAGAAAATGATCAAATTGATTAATTATATCTTACCAAATATTATAATACAACTAATTGACACATTATATGTGATTCACTTTATACATCAGACTTCGTCTTACTGGCCTTAAACGTTTTATTTGAAATAGAATGGGTGCATCAAAGAAACTATTTATATGCTAGTTAGCAAAACTAATGGATTATTGTTATCTTTTCTTTGACGTCGTTCCTTACTATTTCTGGTGTCTTCCTTTTTTCTTGTCCTCATTGCTCTTTCATGCTATGTCTGCCATGACATTATTAATTAGAACACATTCTATCACACATTTTTATCTCCTTTCATTCTCTGTTCTTTTAATTGTTTAGCCCAATTGTTAATGTTGCTCAATAAAAAATATTCGTGCGCTTGCATAATATCTATGGTTTTGATTGAAGTAGATTTTTGTTCAAATATTTCTTATAATAATTAAAATAATGTTTGTATTCCTTAATCTACTAAAGTTAATAACATGATCTAGCGCTATAAAATGCATATGGATAGTGAACAGTCTACACATGTGGAGAAGAAAAGATCTAAATTCAATACAACATTGCGATATTAACAACCAAGCATATTTATCAAACATACATTTTTATTTTGATATGAAAACAAATTCAAAAACATTGGTATATACAATTATCATAATTCATGCAAATTAAATCAAACTAATTTTTGAATATATCTTTGAATATCAAAAAAAAATACAAACAGTTAAACAATCATAATCTTTTATGATATTAATTGACTCCTCTTTGTTGTATATACGCCTTAACAATAATTAAAAAAAAACTTACTAAAATGAAATATATAACCCAAAACAATCACAACTGATTTTTTCATGTAAAATAAAGCATACATTTTACAGAATCATCAACATAAAATGGAAATACTTCATGAGAGTTCCGTACACCTAGGATGATATTGCACGATGGCAGCCGAGTTTGAACGAACCCGAAGGGTGAGTTCAAACTCGACTGCCAGAGTGCAATTTAATCCAAGGTGTATCGAATGATGTGTTTCCTTTATTGCATATCTGTAATAGATAAACTTATTAAATCAACAGACAAATATACATCGGCGGGCATAGCTCAGGGGTTAAGGCGTTGGACTTAAGTTATATTTTACGTTTTTGCTTTGGAAGCACATGTGATAATTGTTGTTTTTTGCTTAAATTATACATATAATCCTATTTCTTATATTAATTCCTATCAATTTAAATATCTAGATTATTAATCTTGCTATTTATGAAAGGAAAATCTTCAAATCAATGTTTTTGAGTGGATTCTGATCGATACTCTCGTCAAGTTGAAGCGACAACGGCTGGGGTCCCCGGTTCAATCCCAAGCACTGACACATTTATTTGTTCATTTTTGATTTTATAAAAAATATTCTATTACTATAAATCATAGCTGTTTTTATTATTATAGATTATAAAATATTGTTTTTAAATGTTTAAAAGTTCGAAAATCAATGTTTACTGTGTCATCTGATATGCGGATTTCCTTAAAAAGGTTAAACTAAAATCATGCAAAATCAATGTTTTTATCCATAAATTATAATAATATAACAAAATGGGAAATACTTCAGGATTAATGATATGTTCCTAAGCGTTTATTTTAATAAAATCTTTTAAAAAGTGAAAATAATTTGTCACTGCCGGGAATCGATCCGGGGTCCTTTCACACCTAAGTCCAGCGCTCTACCCATTGCGCCAACCCGGGGCTATTGATTGCGTTACTGATTATAACTTATGTAACCCTTAGTTTACAATTCATGGAAACAAAGGTAGATAACCTAGAATAACCAATAACCCTCAATCTATTGCCGTTTTATCAAAGTGAACGCTGACATAAAATGCAAAATTAACGTAAGCGTAGTGTCCGCCATGTTGAAAACACGTAATCGAGGCACCGGTTCCGTATAGCATTCTACGGAACTCCAGTGCAGCTCCTATCATTTCTTTATATTTTTCACCCCAAGTATGCAATAACAATTGCTTTACGCTGTTTGTTTCGAATATCACGTGAACATACATATCGTAAGATGTAAATATCATATAGTCAACATGCAAATCTATATTAGGATTGATTAATTTGAAATAGCTATCAGTTATAGCTATAGTTAGCTATCAGTTCTCCTATAAAAGTAATGTTGCCCCAATATTTCCTTTGTATTACACAGAAAATAGTTCTTTCATGTAAGTCTTATTCATAGTCATGTTAAGTGTTTTAGACCAGAAAGTCTACTGTTGTGGTTGCTTGCTTGCCATACATGTCATCCCTTGCTTCAACTTTGATTTCCGTACCTCCGAATTGGAATGAAATGGTTGCCTTTCTATCCATACCTTTACCCGGTCGATCAACACTCACCTGTCCTATCCTGACCATTTCCGGTAGATCCGTGTACTGTATTGGTTTGTTGGGCGTTCCGTCTTTGCGATAAAGAGGGAAAAAGGCTTTCTGTAATTCGGGATTCGAAGGCACCGTGGATGATGTTCGAACTTCCATATATTTTACAGACTCGCCTTGCTCTACAAAGCAGTGGAATACATTTTTGCATAATTTTTACCATGTTTAAGTTCAAAGTGGCCAATGTTGTGTACATTTTCGTCAAAGTGTTGAAATTTCGAATATCCATACGAATACCGAGCGATTCGATGACTGATTTCCTCGGGAAAGTGGCCAGAGACGACAGCTCTCTTGATGATTGCTAGTTGAGCTTCTGATGGTACGAGGACTTTCAAGGCATTGCGTTCAAAACGTGTTTTGATTTCTTCTTGAAGCAGCTGGCACTCACTGAAACCTCCCACCATGAAGATGTAATTCATTCCTCTACTTTTCGAATCTCTCAGAAGCTTGCTAGTGTTACACGATGTTTTTAATGACAGGTTGGAATAGCTTGGTTGCCGCCTCGGATTTGGTGACAATCATGCCGTTTCCGAACGTAACCCCTTTGTAGGAAGATTCTTTGAGATGCTTGTCTATACGTTTTCCCTGGTGCTCCTCGCTGAAAGTGGCAGACATAGAAAATGGAATAGTGAGGCTTATCTTTCCATTTCCATCAGGTTGAAAGGACTTTTTGGTGCGCTCAAAGTTGGTGAGGAATTGCAACCATTCGTGAGGATGGCGTTGTTTGTATTTATTCATGAAATTCGTTCCAAGAACATCACATAAAAGCCTTGTAAAATTTCTGTCTACTTCTGTTCCGCCCCAAGCTCCACCCGAGGCCCTTAGAACCTCTTTGACTTGCTGGTCGAATTCCATCACATGAACGGTGATATCAACCGTTCCTCCTATAATGGAAAATTCATACGTAACAAGACAATACCAATTGTTATATAAAAATCCATCCAATAATGGCAATGCAACAAATTACACACAATACATGCACTTAGATAATAGATCAAACATTTATAAACATAACAGTCAAATCTTAAGTACAATCAAAAGTTTTACCTCCACAGTCCAAACCATATACTTTGTTCCTTTTGGAAACAAACATGTTTCCGTTCCCTCGTACTGTGCGATGTTTAGACGTCGACAGCACATGGAGGCCGCCTCTGGCTCTAGAGCAACCACCAAATATTTCGCGTCTTTTGTGCTCATAAGCTCTGCCTGGTGGATTAATATGTAAATATATATTGTGGGATAATATATGAGTATTGCAACTGACACACCAAAATATCTGTAAGGATTTATCAACTAACTATCATATCACTTAATATATTATTTAAAAAAATATCACTAGGATACGAGGTCTTTTCAAAGATCACAATTACAAGCAATGGTCACAGAATAATCGAAAAGTACATGTTTCAATATATCTATGTATGTGTATACTATTTTGCTTAAACAGTTAGAAATGAAAATTACTCGAAATGCAGCCTCTCGCATGAATTGCTTGGATTCATCCATCCAAATTGCTGGAACAGTTAACACCCATCGAATGTCCTCTCGTTTTGGAATGCTATAAGACATTATTTATTTAGATATAGATTACAGTTGTCATTCCGAATGTCCAGGCTTTAGTTATGAAATACACTATTAATGACTTAATGTGAATGTTGTTTGACCAAGAGCAGTATCTTTATATAAAGGTTCATTTAAGGGATTGATATCCTTGTTGCGGATCCAAGCAATCTGGATGTTACCAGCGGTACTCTAAGGCATGATTGTAATAGTAAAAATGTATATGCTGGTAATAGCACAATACAAACCGTTTATGTGCATTTGTTAGATATATATTTAAAAACCTGACGCATTTCGGGCTCGGGTGCCCTTTTTAAAGGTCTAGAGTATAACATTATTTTTTCGTAAGCACGGTGGCCTGTAAAATAAGGTGCAACATTTAGTGGATTGTGACGTCAAATCGATTACTTACCAAACAATTGCATTTCAAAGATTGTCTCTGAAAAAATACATTTAATTATTATCGTTATTCATTTAAACGTTATAGACGATTACAAGTGTAAGTATCTTTTCAGAGACAATCGTTGAAATGGAATTGTTTGGTATGTAATTGATATGACATCACAATTACATAAAAGTTGCGCCTTTTTGTACCACCTATGGTAAATAATTTTATATATTAGCCCGAAACACGACAGGTTATAACATACAAACCTTAAAAACATATATTAGTCTGGCTAATGTTATGATATGATTTTATGACTGATAAATTGATCGATTAGTAAAGTATACGATAAAATCAATGCTGACCTTCCTGTTTCGCGCTTTAAAGCCTTCAACAAATGGTTTTTGAGATATCTTATAACATGAGCAAATATATCCAGAGCTGACATTATTGTTCCATCCAGCGAAGTGATAACTGCTGACGAATTTACTTTCTGAAAAAAAAAATGGTTGATATGAGGTTGTCAAAAAGAATAGCTTACATTATTATATACTTGTCATCTAAATGCTTTTTTCGAACCGCGCAAAGAAAAAGTATTGTAGGCAGTGACTAGCTTTGTTTAGTTTATAGCTTCTTTTATTCTATCATTAATAAATTGACTTAAACATAAATTGAATAAAGAGCGTTTGTCAGCCCCGTTGAATAAACATTGGACAACGAGTTCTGGTGTTCCTTGCAACGGTCCAATATTTCAATTAATTTACCAATCTCACACCTTCAGTAATAAAATGTACCCGTGCATTTTAAACTTGACATTTTAAAGTAAACAAAATTTTTAAAGTAAACATTTTTAACAATATATAACTATTGATAGTTTAACTACGCACACGGTTGTGAAGCATCATCTTGAAGTGTCGGAACATCAGCATGTCAGGGTGTTCCTCGTCATGTTCTAATGCCTCCCATATTTCTTCTTGGCTTCATACCCGAAATCCGAAAACGCACAAGCCAGGTCGGTAAGCACGGAAGTGGTATTTTTATATGACTGTAATGTAAAATTATCCATTTAAACAGGCATAGATTTTCAGCAAGCATAGATGATATTTGTATTAAGTAATAATATTAAATAAGATAACAAAAATATAGTTAAACTGTACATAAATAACTTTAATTGTGCTTAAAAAGCTAAACTCTTGAGAATAGAGATATGATTTTGTTTAAATAAACAAGCTTTATTTATCAACGATTAATCGTAAATCCCACTTGAAATCCAAGAGCAGCTCCCCAGCTTTTATTCATGATAATATTTTCATGTCGATTGGGGTTTTCGACCGATGATCTAAATGAAAAGGCATATCCGCTAATGGTTGTGCCGAAATCGATTCCCGCAACCAACAAATGCTGGTTGCATGCTAAAGCTGCCATGGAGAATCTGAAGTGTATATAGTGAGTGGTGAAGATAGTAACATGATATACGATTACTATATTTTTGCACTTAAAGGCATATATAATGGCATTATGTAAACGTTTTTAATACTTCTGTTTTTTCTAGAATCAAACAATCTACTTGCTTGCACTGACTTGTTTATAAAACAACAAACGTTGCGTATTGTTAGTTAATCTTAGTTTTATGAAAAATTATTATGCTTTATACCTTCTTTAATTAGGATCCAAACTGTATGGAAATATCCACTCTTTTCACACATGTGTTTAGTCCGCTTTGAAGTATCTAAATATAGACATACAGATATTGAACCGATTTGGTCAATAACAAAATGAGATATGCTGAAAAAACTAGTGTTATAGTCACGGGCTATATTGTATTGTTAATTTATAATCATATACACTAATGTGCTCTTTATCTGAAAATGAGATATGTATAAATATAATCTGTTTTGTCACCCCTATGAGAGCGCTCAAAAGGTAATTTATGTTATTAATGTAAAGGTAAAAATAGTTGTGGATGTAACCGCTTATATAAATTTCCACTCAAATATGATTTAAAACATTTTATTTTCAAATCAAAACAATTTCTCATATTTGTTTGTATAAAACAATTTCAAATATTTCAAATATCATGAAATGCATTTTTTTTGTTCAAAGCAATATTTATGAAAGGCATATTACGATATTATATTACGAACGTCAATTATGAAACAAATTTGATCGCACAACTTAACATTTTATTTTAATACACCTGAGAACGATGAATGAACGATAAATAATAAGAAACTCTTAACATCATTTTTCAAAGTGTCCGGAAAAAGTTTTACGACAATTCGTTTCATGCATTTTTCAATAAATATTGTAAAGTATCAAAATTACAGTCTTTAAAATACTTGTTTGCATCAATAGCATGAATAGAACCATTTTACATAAGGCTTTCATATTGATCACTTTAACTAGTGCATGACAATGCTAGTTGTAGCCCAAACTTAAAGGCTACGATTATTGTATTAAGAAAGAATTTGGAATAGAAGGGAACAAAAGAACCAAACGGATATGTATGATGCATTCAATTCACTAGAAATATAGGCTTGTTTATGTGATCAAAATTAAACAATAGGCTGTGTGTGCACTTTTAGTTTACAACGGAAATGGTATTCAGGTGTTATATATTTTGGTGTTAAGTAAAATACTTTCAGTTTGCGGTTGTGTCCCTCTGTTTGTCCACCCGATTGCCAAAAGCACAGTATTTAGGGATCACTGCGAATGATTTTTAAAAAGTTAAATGTTATTCACGAATTAAGGTTTTAAGCCTTTTTAAAACACTTAAACGATTAATTTTGTTCAATCTTATATTTAATTAACTATGGTTCCGAAGATGTGGGTTGAAATCATTGAAGATGAGACAGTCACCTGTGTTCCTCATACCAGTGTTAGGTTGTTTTGAAATATATGTTACAAGTCTTTACTGATTAATGTGTACTTCTTTTTTACTTTGTTAGATACCATCATGATATAAAAACAATAGTCAGACATTGTGCTATAAATTAAAGATACGGGGTTTCATTCGAGGTTCTGCATCGAGAACGCATTGCCCCTCATGACTCATGATTTCAGGCACTCTACTAAAATACATTTTCTGTGCTACAAATTTAAAAATATCACCCTCATCAATTCCGGTACAAAAAAGTTTCGGCATATGTGCAATCTCATTAGTAATCCCATTAGCGGCAACTGGAATAGGTTCGAACAGGTACCGTTATAATCTATGTATAACCCGCGGGTTATACAACGAATGTGCATAAAAAGCACCGAGGTGCGGGTTATACAACGGTGCGGGTAATGCACTGATTTTATAAACATGAACCGCTTTATTTAGGATTTTTATTAAAATATAACACTTTGCGTAGATTATTTAACGCAACGACGATATAAATTCTAATTTGGACTTTTTGCAATGTATCCAATAGGTTAGAATCTCAACTATCTACATAGATAGACCCTTGTATATGGTGATAGGGTCGAATGTGCTATTTGCGCATTATGATCAATTAAGGGTGCGGGTTTTTAATTCGGTGCGGGTTATACACCGGATTTTAAAACACGATTTCTGATTTCCTTTGGGTGCGGGTTATACACCGGTGCGGGTAATACATAGGTAATTACGGTATTTATTTCTAGCTAGTGCGTGAGCAAGTGTCATTTGGCGAAGTCACAAATAGATTCACTGTTATATTCCATTCAACAACGTATTCTGTACCGGTTAATACCAGTTCAAAATGAAATTGATGAGATCGTATCCGGTTTATTTGGAGCCCATGGCATGTTAATTCCATGTGTGCAACATTTTTTTCAAAAGGGCAATGTTGGTGATATTTGAATGCATATGCATATGGTTAAACTCTCGAATATTAAACTATGGTTAATATCTTATGTGCATAATTAGATGCTATTAATTTGCTTCTTTATGATTTGGTAGCTTGCTGTATTTTAGTAAGTCGAATACGCGACTCCTAAGATCCGTGTTGGAAGTAAATGTTATGGTGTTATGGTGTTATGATGTTTTGGTGGTACTAAAAGTATCTGAAAAGGTAAAATACAATTTCGAGTGGTTGATGTGGAAATACAGGATATTCATTCTTAATGTTATTATAAATGTTAAACCTATACTGTTTCCTTTTCATTGCGCCTAAAAAACGTCTATTAAAACATTTTCTATCAAAGCTCATAAATATAAATTGATTTACACTCATGGCTTCTTTAAACACTTAGTACATATATTTTTCTCAAAAAAAATCCTATTTCATCTCCAAACCTATCAGTCATTTTATTTGAGTCGACATGTTATAATATTTCCTAGACGTTCTCTGAACTTCTTGTTGATAAGCACAGAGGGCCTGGTCTTTTTGGATATGTTTACCCTGATGTCCCTTTGTATATTTCGCCTTTAACGCATAAACGACATCAACTAAACGCAGCCTATGTAAAGTATATATAAAATATACTAATTGACACCAACATGATAGGGCGTCAATTTATATTGACAGAACAACAGATCATTTTAAGTCGCTTATGTAGTACGGTCAAACGATACCTTAGACACATCGAATTATAACATTGTGCTTTGTATTATATGATCAGTACATTATACATATATCTTTCAGACAAACCAGTGAAAATAATATTTAATCACACTCTACTATATTCCTTTACGTTAACTTACAGCAGGACCGTCGCCACATTCCTTTTTGTGACCCAGTTTTTACTTAATATACCAATAACAGCAAATAGAACTGTATGAACAAGAATGTCCTTATGACAGTATAGATAAAGTAATGGAATAACTAAGACAATTATTTGT
Source organism: Hydroides elegans (assembly GCA_001703475.1). Classification (NCBI taxonomy): domain Eukaryota; kingdom Metazoa; phylum Annelida; class Polychaeta; order Sabellida; family Serpulidae; genus Hydroides; species Hydroides elegans. Next base: position 16,271 of record LQRL01186182.1, read on the forward strand.
TGCAACACAAGTAACAAGAAGCGTCCATTAAATAAACGTAAAAGTATTAATTCAAATCACAGTTTGTACATGGTAAGACCCATCGCCCACGTTTTCATGATATATGTGATAATAGATTTAGTAATGCTGATTTTTTGCTATAAAATGGAAACACATAACAGCGTAATTGCAGTTTGTTATTTATTTAAATGTATAGCTAGCCTATGTGCATCAGCAGAAATACATTTATATATAATATGTTTAAAGTGAAATTAAGCAAATTTTATTTTCTCTATATCCGTGTACATACAAAGCCTACGCTTTCCATAACCATTTGTAGTTGCCTCTGAGGCAAAAACAGGAAAAGTAGTATCTTATTAAACACTTTAGAACACTTTTGAATGCCCGTCAACTCAGGAAAAATCTACTTCTTAACGTTCATTTGGCGCTTGGTAATCATGTCCCTGTCGGTGTCTTGGGTTGTCACGAGGTTTTTTCGAAACGAAAGGCAATCTGGATCAAATAAGATAAATGCATCATATTGAAGGGCATGTTAAATAATAACAGTGAATACATTTCTATCTAAATATTGATGTTTCGAAAGCACGACCAATTATAATTTCTACGGGTCTCATATTTCTTATTTATCATATGCTGTTCATTAATAATTCATTTGATGATTTGATTATTTCATACAATAAATATAACGCGAGTAACACTATTTTAGATAGTCATACCGCTTTCTGTTACCATATAATTTGTTTCACGAATTCAAAGTAAACAAGCTTCACTTGCTTATAAACTCACTTGTGTTTATATACAATGATAGCCATGACAATAGCTATGATGCCCAAAACACAAGCAAGCACTGCAAATACCGCCAATGTGATTTCGAGATCTTAAGCAAATAGGACAAATATATAATAAAGAAAGGAAACTATATGTACTAAAGATGTATGCATGCCTTATTTAGAAATATGCGTTTTTGTATTAATATATTTTTTATCATATTATCATATTCACAACATTGATTTGAAAAGAAAATGAAAATGTCCTACCGGTGCTGTCGAGTTTGTCCAATCCAGATAGTTTCGACTCGGATGACTTCGGGGCTGATAAAAATTTACAACGCTTTTATGTACGATTGCAATTGAGAATATAATAAAACGAACTAAATACGGCAGGTTTGTAATTGGAATAATAGAAAAATGAATATTAATCGATGGGTTTTGACAAACAAATCATATCATAGACACCGTAAATTTTGTTTTCAATGATAATGCATAATGAAACCCTCTCATCATTCAATAACATTCTTTCATAATTTTATAGTCGAGTCAAACATGTCGGAAAATCAACATTGTTTATATTATATAAAACCAAGTGCTAATATTTGTAAGTCCAATATATTACCAATTTCACAATTAATGCCGCTAAATCCGGATGAACAGTTGCAAATATAATGGTCGAACTCATACATACAAACTCCGTTGATACAAGGAGTTGAAGCGCATTCGTCAATTTCTTCAAATGAAACCAATACATAAATACAAATATGCATGTAGATGAAAATATGATTTTAGTTTCAGAATTTACGATATTAAAACACAATGTTTAAACATAATAATACATCTAAAGTAATTGTATCGTGCTTTCATTTGATTTGTTGTTATAATTTGAATATTATATTAATATGAATTACGGTAAAAACCGCTTTTATAAGTTGACTTCGTGTTTGCGTGTTCATGATACAAATTCAGCGTGGACAAATTCTGATATTTGCGTGCAGATTTATGTGCGTGTTTGCGTGTTTGCGTGCTTGCGTGTTTGCATGTTTGCGCGTGTTATATTTTATTGGTTGTTATGTCTAGCTTTAGGCTCGGTATGATTAAATATAGGCAGACTTTATAATATCAAAAGCCTGAGAGCACATTTATTCTTTGTTATTGATCACCTATCATATTTTCCGACCTTGTTTCATTTAAATTGGTATATTTGGAACAATTGGGTTTTTTTTAGCTCGGGTAATAGTTGTAGGTCTGCTTTCAAGTTTGGTCGCTCTGAATATATTTATTGATAGATTAACTGCGTCTATAACATAAAAGGCCTGAGGGTTTTTTTTGCGCATTGATGACGTATCACATGTTTAGCCCCTGTATCTTTTCATTCGGTCTTTTTGAGTCATTGTGCTTATTAGCTATACTTATGATGCAAAAAGCATTGTATACTTCATTTCTCTATAATTGTCTTGGAACCATATATTTGTCTTTCAACATTTATAAACTTTAGTCAAAGTATTTCTAGACCTACAAACAATTCTAATGTTATAATATTGCGAGGGGGAGAGCTGAACGACTTAATACATTTACATGTTTAATAATCATTGGTTTTGAAAGTATGAAAACATAATTTTAAACTTAAATACTTTAAATTTATCTCATTACGGTATACATAATATAGAACATACACAAAGGGTTGTAAATAGATTATTTTGTAACCAGGAAAGATCGAATAACAAATCATTTTCGTATGCATCCCAGCTTTACGAAGCTCAAGTGAGGTATTGTGAATGAATGATGAGGAATTATGATAACACTGCTTTTATAACCCCTCTGTGTTTTTTATGGGTTTGCGTGCTTGCGTGTTTGCGGGTTTGCGTGTTGGCGGGTTTGCGCGTTTGCGTGGACAAAATTGAGTTTTGGCGTGGAGAAAAGTTCGTGTTTGCGTGCTGTAATTTGTGTGCTGTAATTTGCGTGTTAGCGTGCAGCTGTCAACTTAAAAACGGTTTTTACTGTACATTAATGCTTACATAACAAAGGGCCTTTGAGTTATCAATATGTTAAATGTATCAAAATGTTTTCGTTGAACTAAACAGTCAGTGAATAATAAAAGCAAGAAACATGCTGTAACAAAGCTATATATTCTATATCAATGGATTATAATAGATCATAATAGATAATGTCATTCCCGAAACGAATATCAAAGCCAGATTAACCTGTTTCACAATGAACTCCGGTGAACCCAGACTCACACATACACGCGTATCCATTAACGCCATCAACACAAGTGGCCTCTTGAACGCATGGATTTGATTTACAATCATCAATATCTGAAATTTAGGATATTGAATTTATAGTCAATGTATTTCATAAGATAAACAGGACATATAAGTTTTTATTTTCCTAGAATATGTAAGCAATTATCCGACATTTAACCTTAAATCAATTCATATATCTTTATAGGTTGGTACTTTTTCATATGAAGATTCGTTTAATCATTTTAGAGCTTGGACATGACACTTCAAAACACAACATAGAAAATAAAAAACACGAGATTATGAAATATTATCAAAATATTATTACTTGTTTCGCAATCGTATCCTGTAAATCCTAATGAACATTGGCATGAATATTCATCTATATCGCCATAACAAGTTGCACCATTTTGACAAGGATTAAAACAGCAACATTTATCTGAAATAATCGCAAAATATTTCACAAACAAATTAAAAAGAGAAGATCTGTTTGAAATAATTATTATTTCGTTTCATTTCAATCTTCTAGTAAGGCTGCTATTCAGCTTAGCAACATTTGTTTAAAATCATCTAAATTGCATTTGTTTTTACCCAAGTCACATGCTGAGGTTTGATCATTACACGGACAGTTTTTAACATATGGACAAAACTCATTCAGATCTGAAAAAACATTGCATGTAATTATTTGGGGGTATAGTTATCCAGGGGTATTCATGCATAATGCATGAGCTGATTCCTCATCATAATCAATCAATAAAATTATAAGATGCACTGCGGGAAATCGTTTAAATCCTACAGCACAACATGAAAAACCTAAATGAAACAGTTTAAAAAATATCGTTTTGAATATCTCTCCCAATGACCACGCCTTATTAATTTGCTATTTGCTGCTGCTATGATTTTCTTTTGTTTAGATTATAATGTTCTATTTTAGCCTTACCGGCTTTGCATACATAGCTATATCGGAAGTAAGAACATCCTCTTCCAGCCCATCCATCGCTTATAAGGCGAGCACACATCTCTATACCCTGGGGCTCAGTGCCTGACCAATCGTCAAATACATCTATGTCATATGTCGACCCGTCATCCCATCGCCATGATTTGCGACAGGTAGTACATTGGTCGGTTCCTGGAGTTCCACATTCGCATGGTGTTTCACCAGATACTAGTCCTATCCATGTTTGTCCTGAACTATAATTATAAATGTTTTTTGGCATGTATAAATAAGTGTCGTGCAATATTCTATGCAAAACAAAACATGTATTGGCATGTGTTGAATTATATTACGGATATTTATCCTGCTAAATAGCACAAGAAATGCCTAAAATGTATTAAACGCATACACATCTGCACAAAAGTGAGATTGAAATCATCGAGGAATATTACCCAACCGCTTGACTGATATTTTTCAAAAAGCTGCTCTCCTCAGCACTGTGTATGGAAGCTAAATGCAGGTTTCTTTTATTGCATCTGGCTTGGGCTTGTGGCTTATGGAGCAATTCGGATCCGAAGAAATATCCATGTTCATTCAGCACATACCAATTTTCTGAAATCGAATAACTATGATGATATAAATTGCTTAAATTGACATATATTTTATCATGAATTGCTAGCAATTTGTTTTAATTGTGGGTAAAAAATCTATTCCGTATCAAAAATACAATCAGAAAAAAAACGCTGAAAATAAAGGAAAAAACTACAATGAGTTATTCGATCAATAAAGGTTGATATTCACTGGAAGTACCTTACGTCAATCATTATAAATGATTATCACATGTACGAACGAAAATCGATCGTATCAAAAATTGAAAAACATTATTATCCCTATTTAACACGTTTTATGTATTCAAAAATAAACTGTATTTACGTGGTCTGCATTAGGAAATCATCGATATTGAACTCTATTGTTTTGTATTCAGAAATCCTACGCATCAATTTTTTGCACAAAATTATTTTTATTCACGATTCAATTTGATGTGCTTATTTATATACATGAAAATATGTAATTATTAATACGTTTCATATTTTCAGATATATCTCGAATAAAACATGATACTGGTCAGAAAACGTTCAGCACTCACTAACTTGTCATGTTTATTGAACAACTGATAAATTATATTACGTTTACCTGAACATGCTAAATCCAACATCATAAACACTAGGAGAAATATCAAACCTTTGATATCCATGCTTATATTGAATCTTCTAATAATTCAATCCTACGTCCTGACAGTTCTGTTGTCCGAACATGATTTTGTTGAGAAACTGATTCTTAAATCATGCATTTTCAAAATCCTAAAGTTATAAATACAGTTAAGGAAGTTAGGTTTAGATTTACACATTGCACTTTTTGTTACATAAACAACAGTTATTCAAAAAGATAGTATGTTATGACAATTGTTGACATATGCATAAATAACACTTTTTACATGTTAACGACATCCTTCGTATTAACTGCATAATTAAATCTTTGGCACCCCTTCATTTGCATAAATGTAAGTCACATATAATATGTGTCAAGCACCATGTTATGTTATATCTAGATTATATTTGTCAAAAAGCACAAGGCACAGTTAAATCAAATTAAGTTGCTTCTATTCAACTTTCATTGGAATGATCTATTAAACAGATGCCTTAAATATATGCATATTTGTAATGTCTCGACATTTTCTTTATTCCAGTATTATATTTAATTGTAGGCATCATAAGACGAACAATTCGAATCCATCCTTATTGCTATTGCGGAAGAAAATGATGACGATATCTATAAAATACAATTTTCCTATCAAATATGTGTCTGTCATTAATTTTAGACATGATGAATCATGGATTTACTTTTGCACGAACCACAATATTGATGCCTAAGGCTTTGACTTTGTAACAAACACATTCGAATTTGCAGTAGTTGTTACTTTGTTATTTTTAGAAGAAAATGAGTGAAACATTAAAAACGAGGTAATGATTAGTTTTCGTTGAAAATCGCCATTTAGAGCCAGAGATCCAACTATTCTAACGAGTTTGCCTTCAAATGTGTGGCATTATCATCAATGCCTTATGGGAATTAATCACTTTTGCATGTGCCACTCTATTTTGTCCTGGGCCATATTTTGATTTAAACATGCACAAATGATATCGTTTGCATATCATGATATTCAAAGAGATCCTTTCATTACCCAAGTGATTAAATCTTATTTGGCCTGTGCCACTGATTTGGCTCTGGACTTCAGGTCCAAATATATTCCAATGGCCGGTTTTTGCTGAACATTCCTGATGGGAATTGGCACGTGGATAAAGGCTGTTTATAATATTTTAAAAAAAGATACATTGAAGTTATGGATAATTTGAAAATGCTTTATTAGTATTGCTCGACCGTTGCCACACATGATAACTATATCAATAAACATACTCATACAACATGTTTTGAATATGTTTTGCTCGACCGTTGCCATAACTTATGACTATATCAATACACATTCTCATATCATATATCTTGAAAATGCTTGTCTTCTTTAAGAAAGAAATATGAATCATTGCCTATAAAAATGATAAGCGTTATATATCACAGGAAAAGAAACTCTTGGGATTGAAACCGAAAATCGACAAAACGAAAGATTTGTTTACAAATGATGACGCTATAGGAATCATCAAGGTATCGTGCAATTAAATATACCCACAGAAAAGACAAACAATCTCATTCATAATGCATAATTATGATTGAATAGTTCCGTGCAACATTGTGTTAAGTCAGAAATTGACGATTTGAAAAATGAACATGGAATTTTTTTATATTGGATATTTCTATAAGAATTAGCAAGTAGGCAATTGGCGTTATAATTATTATAATTGCATTGATTTCCTAGCATTATTCAGGTGTATGCTATATAACAGACAGATAAATTAGGTTGAACAAAAATAAACATATTTCTCACAGTATTTCCACCCAAAATAACCTCAATAAACTCTCAAATAATCTCTTTCTTCTGAGTTACATTTATGTAGTGTTACTAATGCCAAGCATCTCACAGCATGTGCGTTAGTGAGAATCGGGGTCAATGTGCAGTAGTCTTGATGGTATGTGTGTGTGACGTTAAATGTGTTGAATCGTATTAGAATAACACTATATTTGTTTGTATTTCGGGTCCTAATTGAAGGGCCCATTTGGGCATGTGAAAATGTAAACTATAGTGAAAAAATATGCAAATGCATAATGGATATGAAATTAATCTAACACAACAAAGCTCTGTTTTGAAACAAAAACACAATCGGCCAAAAATTAACAGTAAACTGAATCCCATTTTATATTTGATCAGTTATAATCATGCAAATAACTCCATCTTCACATATGCTGTGAAGTTAGTCCGTTGTGTGAAGAGCACCACACGAGGTGTTCCTCAAAATAGGTGTTCCTTTTCAAATTTAATCAAGCTACAAACTAAAAAAATTACCGTAAGGCTACAAGATTTTAAGGAACACCTTTGTATATTTTTGTCGCTTAAGATAAGATTCTTAAAAATTGTCGGTTTGATCTTATTCAGAGATATATAGCTAGGTACAATAAAATAAAGTACAACAAAAATTCGTCATATATACCCGTATTACTTTTTTTATTTTTCAGAAAAGGTGTTCCTTTCCCGATTCTAGCTATCTAGATGGGCGGAACAAGTTCAACAAGCTACAAAAATAGAAACACCTTTTGTAAAATGTATTTGTTTCCAAATTTGATTAGTAATTGCTTAAATCAATTTCTCATGTGATTTTATGCTCAAATTTGCACTTTTTAGAAATTAGGTCGTGGGGTGCCTTTCGTTGTATTCTTGAAACAGTATTTTCGTCGTCAAACATTGTTTGCTTTGTCTATGCTGCAGTCATAAAATAAAACGTCATTCAATTTCTAATTATTTATTGGATGATCAAGCTTCTCACTTTTGCCTGATTGTTATTCTATTTCATGACTACATCTAATACTAAAACTACAAGAAATGAAAGCAAAACACAAAACAACTCATGTTGTGTAAACACGCTACGGAATACATCACATTTTACATTACCGTGTTAAAGGTAATTTTATTGCACATTTTTTATATTGCACATCGTTAAATTGAAGTTTGTCAGTTCAGCGTACTTTACAGGTTTTAATTAAGCTCAAACCATTCTTGTTTATCGATATAGTCATCATAAATATTTCATTTTGAAAAAGGACGATTAAGTCTAGTTTCAAAGAGTCAAATACCAAATGTGTATAATTTCTTCTGCTTTTATTCAATAACAACAAAGTTTTAGCATTTATATGAAACCAGTTTTGTTGGCCTCTAATGAATATGAAAATAAACCCTTTAATAAAGATGAAATTTGCTTTTATTCAAACCAGGCAGTTGAAGAACTATATAGAGTTTCAGTTAAGATAATTTTTTTCTCAAATGACCGATGACTTCAAATCCAATAAACAAATAATATACATTTATGAAGACAAATCAAATCAATTTCCAATCAAGTCACTCAAGCATCCGACCCCAAAAACAGTACCCCATCCTTCACGCTCGGCGCATTATTACTGGTTCCCGTCGAACTGGGCATACCAAAGTCATTATCATAAATCGTGTTATACGGATTACTATTCTGTGTATCCGCACCACCATTCTTCTCCACATCATTTGTTGAGCTCAGCGGGTTATTGAAGGACACGCGGTCTCCTAGTGAGCCCCCTGAGTTAGATGAGTTGGGCGTTGCCATAAATCGGCTCTTGGCGAAATATGCGACACCGCCTACGAGCACGGCTGCGACGAGGACGCCGATCACGATGCCTGCAACGGCGCCACCAGAGAGGCCACCTTGGATAAATAAGTCAAAAGCGAGTATTACTACTAATGGATATGTAATATCCGTTTTATAATATAATATAGTATATTGTCATAAATTGTAAATTAATTGTCATGCATAAACTGATCACGATTCCGGCAACATCGCCTCCAGAGAGGTCACCCTGACGCGGGAGATTTATGAAATCAAGTCTACATATCTTTGTATACTAGATCCGTTTTTATCTGCAGTCTTTTCGTTTACGAAAAAATGCAGATATTGCAATCAACCGATAAAATTCAATTTGTTCCCTTGCATCGATTTTCTATATATTACAAATCATAACACACCCTTATATATAAACATTAATATAAAAGAGCTATCAAACGTGGAACATATGATATTTTGATAACGATTTTATAAATAATTTAGAAGATATTTAACTTTTAAGACACCCACCCCTAAATTTAAATGCCATTTTTCTTCGCCCTGCTGAAACCACTGAGTGGAATCCCTGGCCCCTAATTGGCTCATTTACAGGGGTGTGTCACTTATACTGCACACGTCATTGACGTCATCAATCAAGGCTCGCTATATAAAAGCACTGTGACACATAATCGATACTCGTCGTGTCCAGTACCTCACTTCGCTTTGAAGCCAGTTATTGTAACATTATGTTTTAATTAAATATGACATATATTTTGTGACTCAATTATTTGATTAAGCTATAACAAAGTAGCTACATGTATACTGCCATTCTGCCTTTATAATGACATTTTTCTAGATCAAAGCAAAGATTGAACATTAAATGGGATCTTATTCCATTAGTTATCGAGAAAAAATTATAAAATAATGAAACATATGATTCATAATTTTATGTTTTTTTTTCTCTTATATTTTCTATATAAAAAAGAAAAATATTGCAGATAATTGTGCTTTTTTAGAAAAGCACACCATCTCTCTAGTTTGTTATGCAATGCAATCACGGTTCATAGTAGCATACACATTATTCTCACGTCTAGTGAACGCCATTCGTACGTTCGATTGCACCAAAACCATGCTTTGACAACTTTCAAAATGGACTTATTAAACACGTTTCTTTACTTGAGAATATGCAATTTGGGGATAGGATAATGGGCTCATACCTGAATCTCCACCGTCATCACCATTGTCCTCTCCGCTATCTGGCGGCGGATCTACTTCGCTCTCGATCGTTATTTTGCAAACGTAGCCACGTTTCTCACCGCATCTGGTGATTAATAATAATAATAGTGTACGTGAAATGGGGAAAAGTTTATGTGAAGAACATGTCATTATCTATAAGTAATGGGTAAATCAATAGGTTTACAGCTGACAAAATGGTAAATAAAGGTAAATTGACGTGATAATTTGAAACTGCTTCCAAGAACAATATATGTACTGTTCTTAGCATTGGAAAATATATAGCCAAGAACAATACATGTACTCTTCTAAGCATTGGAAGATACATTATTATTATATAGTTTTATCCACTTTTATAGTTATATATATTACCCATGATCATTCCACTCTGCCGTATCGAGCCACATCTCAACACAGTTCTCAGTTCCCGTCTCATCATTGGGTTCGCTGTATGACCAGTAGTTGTAATCGTAAGGAGTTCCATCCAACCATTGCCAAGTGGCCTCTGCATATTACATGATGGCAAAAATATCATGAAAAAATATGTAAATTATGAGGCACGGTTGATTTAAACTTTAAGGATATATTGGAGAAACATGGGTATTTTAATATGGTATTCATTAAGTGAAAATATAAAAAGTTGTTATTTTAATCAAATATATTTTTCTAAATTACTCTTTCAACGATATTGTAGTACATATTGGTTATAAACGTTCCGAAAACCTTCCCATAATGAATAATTGATTGCAAAGTCATTTACGTGATAAAGGTCCCTCTTTGTAAAGACCGAGCCAATAGTTATTGCTTCCTTCGGGTACTTCTGCGAGGTCGTTGAGTCGATGATATACCCACCAGTTTTCGGCTGTACTGTGAATGGATGCTAGTTTTCCTATTAACCAAAATGTTGTCATGTTTATCACTCATGATTTTTTAAAAATAATCAACGAATTCACCAGTAACTTGCTGATCTATGTAATAGTTTTAACACTAGAAATCATCTTGTAAGTTCACAGAGTTGTACTTATCTCTTTATTAACGCAATATTTTTGGCGTAGTTTCACATTTTATTATGTGCGATATAAAAACTAGGATCACTCATTGATGAAACTCTAACTATACATTGTAGATTCTGCTTTTAATACTTTCATCAAGAATTAAAAAAAATGGTGCAACTTGATATATCAGCAATTTGTTTCACCATTTTCACTGGTACACTTAGTATTTATTTATATTAATCAATGCATTTCATATATCATGGATATACTTTACCATTTTCCTTGGTACACTCGACAGACGCTTCCTGCCACGATTTGTAGTCATTAGGTCTGAAGAGGAAACACTCGTTGCTGCCATAGGGTTCCCATTCATCGCTCGGGCATTCTTGGGATCCAGGGGGTGGGAGGGAGGGCGACGTCGGGTGAGGAACTGTGGTTAGAATGGTTCCCATACACTAATCACTATCATTAATAGTGTATGGTATCACCCAATGTAGATGAGAACCATTTTTTTGTAACGAATTAATTGATTGGCT
>LQRL01186182.1:28029-49223 GCA_001703475.1 Hydroides elegans
TGTGGTAAGAAGATACGGAGATTCATTTTTAAGTGTAAATGAATGACGATTCATATTGCTAATTCTTTTGTAGACTGCAAAATGAAATAGTATTAATCAGGCTGTCAAAAATGGTTTTAATAATTTTAATTATTCAATAACGAACGTCTTGGATACAGTGTACGCAAAAGAGTTTCACAACAATTAAAATAAGACCAGATTTATCAAAGCGAAATGCTTTTTGCATGCACCATAAAAATAAAAGGTGTTTTATCTTGTTATTTACCCATTGTACTTAAGATGTTTTATTTGGTGGTATACATAAACGAAAAGTCACCCTAAGTTCATATTTTTAACTTACTTTTCATTGCCTTGCAAACAAAGTATCCCTGCTCTTCACACAATATATCATCCCAGCTTCCGGAAAAGTAGTCCGTATACATGCGCACACATGTGCGTATATCCTCGCCGTGATTAGGTTCGTTCGGGGCCCACAGCTCATAGTCCACTGGAGAACCGTCATCCCAGGCCCAAGGATCAGCTTGATGTGTAGCGAAAACATACAATAGGTTTATTTATAGGCATATTGCTAATTTTGATGCAAGATGGAATCATTGCTATTACCATTTGCTTTTTGTTGCTTAATATGTGAGGTGGCTTTGTTCATTGCTTTTCAAGGACAGCTTGCATGAAGAGTACCCCACGAGCTGTTCCTCAAAAAAGGTGTTCCCCACCAAATCTCAGCTTGCTTGGAGATTTTGAGGAAACTCTTTCTAGCTTGGAGATTTTTGCAGTTTGAGGAACACCTTTTTTGATAAATTTCTTTATTTTTGATAATTGATGAAAATAATGTATTGCAAATTAATTGTAATTGCTCGCAATTGTCTTATAACCAGTTATTCGTTTTTCACAATAGGTGATTTAGTTATATTCAACAATTTATTTTTTTGCAAAAGGTGTTCCTTTTCTGCTCCAAGCTGGCTAGAAAATGAAAAACAGCTCAGCTGGCTTGGAAAAAGGGAACACCTTTTTGCAAAATAATTATGTCCAAAAAAGAGTATTTTGTTGTTGTTCGTCTTCAAAAAGTTGTTTTAATATGATTTAACTACTTTTTGAAAAAATGGGTCGTGGGGTGCCCTTCTTGTATGACTGTCACATAGCAATAAAATAATCGATTAGCTTTCATAAGTTAAATGAATACCGTACAACTATGAAGTAACGTGTATTTCTCATCGGTAAACTAAAAAATGACTTACCAAGGCTTTGTCTTGAAAGTCCAATCATTGCATGGCTGTCCATGCCTTGGTGTTTCATCTCGGTAACAATCATGTCATGTTCAGCCACACTGGAAAAGATCAGTCCTAATCATAATAGATAGAAAGAAATGACAACAAATGTTAGCCAAACTGAAACATACAGCAGCACTTCCGGTTTACGAAACTTACTTCAAATGAAATACAATAGGCGGAATGAGCTTAGCAATGTGGATAATAAAAGTGAGGCTGGTTTCATTAGCAGTTCTCGTATACGTTTTTTTTAATATTGACCTTTTTATGTATGAGAAGGTTCAGATGTTAAAACACAGATAAGAACATATGTTCCAGAAGATGAAATTGCCTTTTGCGTACAACAACTGACCTATGAATGCTGACCAAACTGGCTTCATAATTCCGCCCCGCCAGATATTTGCATTCGTCCAGAGCGGTGTCCCAGTTTGGCGTCTCATCTTCGTAGTTAAAATAATAGCATGCACCTCCCCATTCCTTCCAGCGTTCGGATGGACACACACCCTCTTCTGGATTCGGCGTTGTGAGTACTGGTGCATCTGTGGGTCAATTAAAGATTGTTGAAAAATATAGGCTATGTTTAATTTAATTTACAAAAATCATAACATGTTATGAGTTGTTATGAGTGTGCAAATGGGTTATTAACATTAGATATAATTAAGAAATTGATATGTATCTTCACTGACAAAAAATAATTGGCTGATATTTTATTTCGTGTAGATCGAATAACGTGCTTCTGCATTTGTTGTTGTTTTTTTTCAATGGGGGAAATGTGATATTGCTAAGAATTCAATATAAAATTCAAGACCACTATATTACCATCAGTGTATTTCTTGCACATGCTCGTTCGTTTCGTATTGCTATTGCACCACGTGTTATTCCAGTTGCCATTGGTTTTCATCTCCACACATCCCTCTCCTCCGTCGATACCTTCGGCTGCCCACTGCGTGTACGTGTCGATGGTACCGTCGGTCCAGCGGAATTCACCGCCATCGTTCTGGGGACAATAAATGGAATATTAATGGATGCGCATTTATCGTTACTGGTATCATATGAATATTGACTCAGTTTTACCGGATTGGTCATACTGAAATTTAGATGAGAAACATGCACGAATAAAAGTGTGACAAAAAAAAACTAAAATTCTATATATCTTTGGACTTTGGACGCAATTGGTGCCTGTTCGTTACAAAAAAATCGTATATCAAAATATTTTATTACATGGTTGAAACAAATGCAGGGCAATATCGCTTGGGCAATATCACTTTGGTATTACCCGGCAATGGCGGCCATACATATTTCCTAATTTCAGCAATAATTTTCATGTAATAAAGGGAATAAAATCCTCAGTGTCCATATAAACATAGTTATTGACCCCCAGGACAGTAAAAAGTAATGCCCGCGCTCTTCGGGCTTAGGCATTACCATTTCCTTCCCTCGGGTCACTAACCATGTTGATATGGACCCTTCGGGTATTATTCCTATTGTATTTCTAGACAAACAATAGCTCATTATAATGTTCATGTATCTCTTACCTGTTTGAAGCCAATCCACATGGGCAATATATCCGATGCCATCACATGTACATGTCCGTTCTCAGCAGCGCTATGCATCGACACCAAATGCGCCCCTTGGCTCTGGCATGCACTCTCTGCTTCGGAGAACGTTCTCATTGTGGAGTCCATTTTGTAGCAGCCGTACTGGTCTGGGGTCCAGCCAGAGGAACACTGGTGGGGGGATGTGTTGGGTGGGTTGTTTTGTGGGGCATCTGGGTCTGTGAAATGAAAGAGTCGTTGAGTGTGATTGAAATAATAACACTACAACGATCTTAGTATAAGTACACTGTATTGTTCATAAACATTAATACTCCGTCGTTCGCTTCAGTTTTAACATTTATACATACTAAAATCCAAAGTAAAGTAACTAATATACTAGCATATGGGCTCCGACCTGGTGGCCGAACGAATAAACTGTACTTGAGGATTTTAACAATACATTTTCAGCATAAATGTGAATTGAATTTTTATGATGACATCCTCATATATCTCAAGCAATTTTACCCAAGTTATAATGAGATGTTTCTTATCTTTATCTTAGCGATAGCCCCGTTCACGCCCTTTTTTTGCAGATAGTTTGGCATGTAAATCGAACAGCACTGAGAATATCCAATCATTCGCATTGATCCTTATTTTAGAAAATGTCAAGCATTAAGCTTTAAATGTTAGCCAATGTCACGTATATGTATTTGATACTTAATGAATAAGTTGCCCGCCTTATTATAATAAAAATAGGGATCCTATAACCCAGTAAATTAATAAAGGGCTAAATTGAATTCTCTTGAATTGCCAACCCCAGTTGTCAAACAACATAGTTTTGTTTGTCTTTGACACGACCCACATAAGCGAGTATGTAAGCCAGCCCATTGTTTACCATTTCGGACCTTCTATAAAAAAACACTATATTCCTCTTACAATGCTTAAGATCGTTCTTGAAAACTGCCTATCCAAATACATGTAAATTTCCAAAATCAACAATATAAAAAATATCTAAATAACAATAACGATATCTAATAAACATCGTGAAAATTCTGAATCTAATGGTGTATTTTTTAATCACGCGATATAATGATATCGATATTAAAATTGGATTTACACAGGTCGCGATGGTCAAATTTGAAAATTACTGTATTTCGATATAAGTGAACAAATAATACCCGTGTCCAATTTGATAAGGTCGTCTTCGGGTTGTTATAATCTAAATAAATAAGTTTTAAAGAACAGTTTTTCATTTTCACCCTTACCTTTAAATGTTTGGCATGCATAGCCGCGCAGGAAACTACAGCCTCGTGGAACCCACTTGCCAGGTTCTACATCGACAGCCTCTCCCGCGTTGATTTCCACGCAATCGTAACCCTGAAAATAAAGATGGTTTCACATTTCTATGCATTTCATCATTTCTCTTAAGATGTTTTAATGTGTGAAGTAGAATTATACTTTATTCTCGCATCGCCATTATGCTTTTATGAGTTATTTGTTTGTGAGTTAATAATAAGGGTTTTACATTTCATTCAAATTCGCACAGCAGTTTAGTGTGTTTTCTCTGCTTGGACATCGCATGATAGCACTAAATCGAATCTGCAAACCAACATTTATTGCTGAAAACAACAAATAAGAAACAATTTCCTTACATCTGTTTTCTGTGCTCCCCAGTTCTGGTACGTGAGGCCGACATTATCGGTCCATATCCAGCTTCCCGACACTTCCTGGAAATGCAGTCCAATCCAGGCTCCGTACACGTTGCCATGGATACGCGACATGATCATACCTGAAATAAAAGGATTTATGAGAAATATACTAAATATATTCAGTCCGGATCCAGTAATGTGGGGGGAGGGGCTTTTATATAATTAGGGATTATACAAGAAAGCAATATATGATTTATGGCATAATTAATATAAAGGAGTTGAACCGTGGATGGGCGATCATCGCGTGTTCCCCTACATTATCCTGCAGCTTTAAAACTTCAGCGACTTAATTTTGGTTTTCAGAATACAAAATAGCTTACTGTTTTCATCTGCATTGCTAATACTAGCGAGATCCGGATTGAGCCCAGGTCCCTCTCGACAAAATTGAACAGCTTCGTCCCACGTTTTGCCTCCTCGGTCCTCCTGGTCACTCTCGAAGACCTCCACTTTGTAGCACTTGTTGCCTAAGAATGTGGAGACAGTGTTAAGATGTAAATTCGGTATTCTTTTATAAGTAATAATTTTATTTTAATGCTTTTTGAATGCATCGTTTCAATTTGGGAACCCATAACATAGTTATAACTATTACAAACTAATTTATTTTCACAAAAAAAAAACAATATTTCTTGCATATTAGCTGTTTTTGGTTGTTGTTGGTTTATTGCGGTATAATTTAGTCAGCTCTTTTATGTAACAAACATTTTATCCCAATTTGAATGCACATAAGCATTGGTCAGTAATACAATACATATCATGTAAAATACATTTTAATTCATTTTGACCCACCATCGCCGACCCTGAAGTATCCCTCTGGGCAGTAGGAATCCTCGAGGACCGTGGTGGGCGGCGTGTAGTCATTTCCACTTTCCGGTTTCTTGCACACAAGACCTGACAGCTGACCGCAGTTGGCATTGAACCACAGGCCCGATGTTCCATCTATGCAAATGAATGGAAGAATTATTGACGGTGCTGTATCGGTGGTCTATAGAATCTAACAAAGGTTATTTGACTTGGAATATGGTTAATTCATATATACATACTTATATACATACTATATTAATAGTTTCATTGTATGTCAATGATAAGTGTATTTAATCGCTTAAATTGATGGCTTCGAATCCCGTCAAATGTATGGCATAATATCGATTTTTTCATTCCATTAATAAAACCTCAAAACATAATCAACTAATGAAACTTTTCAAGTTTAATTATACCAAAAATAGCATTTACCATCTTTGGCTGAAGGTGTACAATGCGTTCTCTCTCCAGCATAACAGTAAATATTATTAACCATAACATCTTCATAATCAGTCCTTCCCACGCAATCGCCCTTATTTGTAGAACCGAAATTCGAATAAAACGTATACGCGTAGCATTCTTCTTTCATTCCGCATTCGTTTTCACACCAATCCCTTCCGGAGGCATCTTCGTCACGTGAACCAAAATAGAAGGTATTAACTCCGTCGGCATTTTCTGGGTTATCGAGCAGGTCGCCGATGGCATCTTTGCCGTCGTAACGTGTGAAACAATCTGATAAAAAGCATGACGTACATTGAATTAGCTACCATGCATGTATATTGAATTGATAACTGCTATCTTTAAGAGTGACGGTTATATCCTTAGCATTTTTTTAGAATAAAAAAAAAACATTTATACATTTGTTGGCCCGTAATTTATGCCTGGTGTTTATTTGGCCACGAAATTAATAATAACATTGTTGCCTTTTGCGTTGAAACGTCTGAGAAATATCCTCTGTATCTAAATACAATCGGAAACGTTCATTATTATATTAAACGGCGAATAAAAAACGTTTTGTTTACTATTTGCGTAACCGGACTGGCAATTATAGAATTACCGTAAAAACAAATGTCATTTATCAGTTAACTGTATGTAGATTATATACCTCCACCGCTGTTACTCGACTGAAACAATGCACATTTGTGATATTCTTCGGTGTTCGGTTGACCCTCGGCCCACGCCCGGTATGTGCCCGTCGTACCATCGCTCCACCTGAAATCAAATCATGCATTCTGTTTTACACATGCATGAAAATCCTTATATACAGAACATCCTTATATTTAGCACTAAGCGCTTGCTGTATACGTAATGAACTCACTTAAGTAGTTAGTTTCATATGAACGTTTACGTTTTATTTTATTTTTTGTATTTGTTGCAAACTGTTATTAAATGCTTAACCAAATATCAATCTCGGTACTGATGCAATCTATGAACTCATTGAACTGATTTTATGATGTAAATAAACGGTATGGACGCTCACTTGTAATCTTCAGTGTAGTCTTCAAGTTTGTTCAATCCAATCCACAGATCACCTTTATATTGGTTGGTGCCACACTGCAATTGCAGGGTTATTTTTTTTGTATTTATAATGTTTTGCATAATCTTATAGAGCCCATCAACAGAATGAAGAGCACTTCATGAGCTGTCTTGGAGAAAAGCTAACCCCTTTTTGTAAAAGTGATTATTTTGTTGTTGTCCCTATTTGAAAAGTTCAAAACTCATACACTTCACTGTGAGCACGGATCACTTTAATAATTTATTCATGAAAAACTACGCTATGATGAGGATAGGTATCATTTGGAAATCATTGCCTAAGAATCTAATTTGCAATCTTCCCAACGTACATACCATGCCCAATATATGTTGTTCCTCCTCCACACTATCAATGCTCGCCAACTCAGCTCCACTCTCCAAACAGATCTTCCTCGCCTCGTGCCACGTGACTTCGGCTTCTTCCGCGTTCGAAGTGACGTAGTAGCAGTTGCCGTTGTAGGCGCTCCATCCTTCGGGACACTGGGCGCCTAGAGATTTAAGTATATCAGGATGAAATTATAGTTTTACTATAACAAATATGACGATCCCTGTATTCTATGGATTTATATCGGAAATGGTAGAAAATCAGATTGTATCTTGATATAAGAGATAAATACAAATTGTTGCCTTCCCGTCTTCCCATCCGCGCCAAAAGCTTATATTATTATATATTTTTCAATATTTGGGTTCCTCGAAAAAAACGCATATGTTATTAACAAATCAAAATCATTTTTTTTTATAATAAGTATCGGTCTTGTGATTCACCAGACACCCTAACCACCCGTTCGCTCTTATATTTTATATTAGAAATACATTGGCGTCCCCATTACGGTCTTTACCAGCGGCGTCCTAACTTGAATCTTGTTGGATCCACGCCAGCTAACGTTATATACGTGATATACATGCATTAGAATTGAAGTGTGCTCTTTGAAGATGTCTACCATGTGATGAATGTCTTGTATAAAAATACATTGAAGACTTATGAATTACATTAATCTAACTGAAAAACGACCCTTTAAAGCATGATGAAATGATTTGAGAGAGACCAGCATGTAATTAGTCTAGTTCCCTGGATCTTATGAAGTATTTGTCGTGTGGACAAAAATACAATAATAAAAACCAAATTAAACATTTTAATTCATCTTAAATATTTTGAACAATACGTACTATAAATGTAGGATTAACCGAAAAGGAGCTTAGAATCATCGATAAATTTTATTTGAGCTGATACATGCATATTGATCAAAGTTATATTTAACTTTTATATTCAACTTTGAATTATTCATAATAATTCATCAAAACAGTAAATGACGCTTTAACATATGAATAAAGAAGGGCACGGGCCCAACGATACACTTCCCAAAAATTGTTAAATAACCTTAAAACGACATAACAATTAATAACAAAAACAAAATAAAGCTTTTTGACCATTAACATTTTTCAAAACGGTGTTCATTTTTCCAAGCCAGCTGGGCAGTTTCTCATTTTTCCTAGCCAGCTTGGAACAAAAAAGGAACACCTTTTCAGAAAATTGAAATGTTGAATTTAACTGAATCCCATATAATATATTGCGAATAACAGTTAGACAATTGCAAGCAAGTTTAATTAGTTTCAAAATAATAAATCTCCCTAAATCTATGCAAACTATCTTGACTCTTCAACATTCTACATCATGTTCTTCTGAAATCCTTATAGGCTCAACACAACTGTCTACATGTTTTTTTTATGAAAGTGATAAATGGTCAGCGAACCACTTTAATAATTGAGACTATCGAGGGTCCAATAACTGGATGTGTCAATATATAGTGTGTCATTATTCAATGATGTCGAGATATATGAATAATCTTACAACTTAGGATACATCTAGGGTATTTAATGTATACTCGACAACAAAAGAAGTGTCCGGTTGTTCAAATCTCTGTAACTTCAAAAGTCTTTGGTCGATTTTTATCAATTATGTACCAAATTAAACAGCACATAATGTGAGTTTATTTAATAAGTTTGTACGACTCCATATTTGCTATCGACGATTCGGCGAACTCTTGAAAATGAGCGAACAAAATAGCGAGTAACAAACCCTCAAATATGCATTTTTGAACTATCTTGCCAGAAATTTTAAAGGTAATTTGTACATTTGGACTCTTTAGGTGCATATTCGAAAATTTAAGCCAGTTGCGGCGATCGCTCGAGTTGACAAAGTATCTTGCGAATGGTCAGACGCTAAGCACCGGAAGTGCCAGCTTTAATACAATTGTTCAAAATAACTGTTTGAATATGTCAAATAATACCTTCACAAGTTTTGTAATGCTACATTAATGGATTTACAACCGTTTTGGAAAAAATGTTTCGCTTATTTTCTGGTTACTTCGAAACACGATATTGACCGAAAAGTCACATTCAGCGAACCTTTGTATAATCCGTAGTTTAAGTCTTCAATCAAGAAGACAACAATTTTCGTGCATGTCTAAGACAACCTGATGGTTGATTTCCACGCCCAAGCCTCGCAGCAATGGTGCGCGCAAGCGTATGCCTTGATAAACAGATCGACGTAATCTACTCAATTTCAGTGTGATTACGCGGCTAAAATGACCGTTAAACAGTTTTTCATAACTCGTAACTCTAGATTACAATGTTCTAACCTATTTAAAGCATATTCACTGAATAATCGATTGTTTGCGCGAAACCGCGCCTATATCGAGCGCATTTTCAATGCATTTCGCGACATCGTTTATTTGGAAAACGAGGACAGCAACGGCCTTTCGGTTTATTTTTTTATATTTTGCACACCCTTGAAGATAATATTGACAATGACAGTTTTCGTTCGAACGCCCCGTCAATATAACCAGGTTAAGTTATCCCTTTCAAAATTTGCCGAGTTTATTCGAAAATTACGGCTAGGCTATGGAGCGAATGGAATTCAAAGTGCAATTAACAGAGTTTAGAGCATGTGAGCTATCTTGAAATCATACCGCTTTTATTGTGTAATGTGATTAAGACTCTTTTCGCAGTTAAGCGCCAAAAACACGTTTTTCCGACATTTTACGATGTGCGCTGCGACGCATGTGGCATAGAAATAAACTATTTCTCACCGTTTTTGAGTTACGAAAACCTTATACTATCTCTAGCACATAGCGCCTTTCCTCTCCTACCGATACTAATTGAATGATGGTCAAAATCAATGTTTCTTAGCCCTTCGATAAAACGAACGAGATACTCGTCAAACGGCTTCCAGATTGTTAGGTTTGCGAGACTACCTATAATTATCATAACTTAAATTAACAAACGTGTTTTAATTGATTCCACTTTTGATACAATGAAAAAATATTAGCCTAAAATGACCGGAAACATCTTTTGTTGTCGAGTATATATCTTTAAATGAGGCAAGCCATTTCTGTGGTCGGAGCGGTAATATTGTTGAGTTTATACCTAGAAGTCTATGTTCATTTAGCCAGTGTAAGTGTTAAAGTATATCAATTTTAAAATAAAGTAATTACAACGTTTGCATAAAATCATGCAAACATGAGCAGAATATATACTGAAATATTGTTTATGCAAATCACATACTTCTTTCAATTCGATGTTCCAAATAAAAATGGTATGATAATAAATATTGCAGCTGCAATTGTCAGATGTTTTTTGGAGCGATGAAATAAAAATGGTGCAGAAAAATACCAATTTACATGCGAGAGCAACTATTATTCTACTATTAATCATGCTTTTTTTAATTCAAAATTATTCAGGCTAGGACGCACATTTTATGTGTCGTAAATTTTGAGCAATATAAGGCAGCAGTTTACCTGTTTCATATATGGCCACGATGACGGTAAATAAAAAAATACTGAGATTTTTCATAGCTGTTTTTCTCAGCGCAACAGTGTTTAAAAAAAATGGTGCTTTCGTTATCCGGTGTAGAATCCGGAATGTGTTTTAATCGTGTCTTGATATTAATATGTATTCCGATGTCTCTATCTTAAACCCAAAAGGTATCTATTCTTTTAATATTCGCTCTCATTTAAACATATCATTGACCAATTTTCAAAACCTTTTGCAAAACGTGTCTCAAAAGGGCTAAACCAATGAGCTGGTCAACTCCCTTTTTGAACTACACAATCAACACAAATTCTTCCTCTACAAATCCTCGGAAACCCTTTTCCTATTTCAATCTCCAAATGACAAACACCACCCTGTCCCGTCGGTTGGCCAGTCTTTCTTGAAATGAGAGGCGTTGAAAATGAAGAGGTTGTAAAGAGGACCGAGGGGTGGCTGATCCGGGTCGAGGAGATAAGAGATGGTCTGTGGGTCATGTGATTCCAGTTAAGGGGATACGTGCAATAAAATATGAATCCTATTACCCATTGCCTTTGAGTTCTTGTTGATTTCAGCGAGTTACGGCCCTGTGTAACAGGATGGAATATTTGTTAAAAAAAGTTTTGTGTAAGCTAGTTTCTGGTTGAGTTGATTATAGCATTGATTAGACTATGTGAGATTTGTTTTGCAACTGTCCAAATACCAATGGGTTTGTACGAAAATGTGTTAATATTCAGTTTTGTGAAAGCTGGATACTAGTTGGGTTGATTATGGTATTACAAAAAAATATGAGATTAGTTTTGCAAATGTCGAAACAGCAGTGGGTTTGTATGATCGACCCGGTCATTAGATTTAAATACAGGGTTGTTATAACCCTCATTTAAAACAAAGTTATTGATTGTTTTTGAAGGTAAATATGTTTATTTTATTTTTATTTGAAATGACTATTTATGGAGTATTTAATAAGTAGAGTACTACACAAGTTAAATCAGTGCATGTTTTTTTCAAAAAGTCGTTGTTATTAATATTATTTTTTATTTGCATAATTAAAATGAAAATCTAGTTGTTTTTTTTTTTAAATAAAAAAACACCTCAATTATGAGCGAACAAGTTATAAAAACAACTTAGTTCACAACCCCCTAAACCACCCGTTGCTCCTGTTAGCACCTATAAGCAAAAATATCCACCTGAAATTGTCAAGCAATATTTAAACAATGCTTCATTCTTCTCACTTATTAGATTGATTTGTTGTTTTTTCATCAGATCATGTGATACGAATAAGGACCATCGTAGTTGTCTTAAGTAACGGTCATAGTATAAATTCATAGTAAATAATAGGTCATTAATCTTTATATTAAAGAAAATATCGGAGCTATGAGTGATAAAACGATAATATATCTAAACACGACACGATAACTGATCTAGTTAAGTCAACTAAATATAAATGTCCGTAAGTATAGCAAACATCTTTTTTAGATATTTTAGATATAGTTTGTATTTTATTTAAGAAATGGCTTATGTACAACTTGATCTTCGTTATACCATTTGCAAATATCATTTCAATATCAATGTTGATATAACACATGTAAAAAGAGTTTTGAAACTTCGGCATGAGTTATTAATTGTAGATAGCGGCCAAGGTGGAAGGAAAAGAAATCGTAAGTCCAAAGCGTCTGTTACGAGGGCCGAAAGTGTTTCTATAAATGCACTGTCGTCTTAAAACTACATAAATAAAGAAATGTAGTTGCAAGCACAAATTTTATGATGCTATTATAGTTTTAATTTTGGTGCTCCATGTGCGGGATTTGTCTCGATAGTTGGCCCAATAGGTGCAGTGTCTATAGACGGATGACCTTATGCTACAACTTTAGAGTCACGTGAATTGTTCAGTACAAACATCTAGGACAATAGGTTACTTTATCAAACAAGTGTCACACCATATTCTCTTTAAAGAGATACTTAGCGACCAGATATCATTATGATTGTTTATTAATGAATCTGAAGTAGCATGTAAACCTTGATAAGACGTAGAGAGGACGTTCGCATTTCGGGTCAATACGAAAGTGTTCCGCACGTTCATTTTCGTCACGAAAAATAAATCAAATGTTGCTGCAACGTCGCGACGTCATTGGACAAAAGAAGGGCGGTTGAACGTGAAATAGCGTCGTCATGTAAACATTTATATAGGCCAAATGGTCTTTTTAAGAAACGCCCGAAAGCTACGTTGTAGGACGTTATTCCTACGTATGCGATGCGAAATGACGTCTTGCAAAGAGCAATGGTCCTCTGACGTCGTAAGATGCCAATCATTTTTTTACAATGGTAATGTATTTCTTAGCGAAGAATCTTGAAAACTGTTTACAAAAACTATCCAGTATCTATGTGTGTCGCCTAAGATTTTATATAAGAGTGCTTTTGCTGTGAATAAATGATTACTGTTGATAGGGGCACCCGATGTCCATTTTTCAATTCAATTAAAAAAAATGTATATTATCAAAATGCTAAGCCTCTATACAAAAATAAGTTTCTCTCTAGGTCTCGTTTATGTTCGACGCCTTTATTCTTTAATGCTCATTATTTTTAATTCATCTGCCTTTAATTGAATCTTTATTTTTCTTCAGGTACTAGTAACAATACATGATAAAGTATACATGATAAAATTGCAGTAACAAAATCTTTTCATCCATTGATTGTCGGGTGCAATAAGTAATAGTAATAAATAGTAAACGAAGTGTTATGAAAAGCCACATGCTTTTTGGTGCATGTTGTAAGGTCAGACATAAGAATGCACACCCCCTTCTTGAGTTGATAACGATGTATGAAAGGTATGAGTCTGGTTTGAATCGGGGTTAGATATGTCATTTATATATTATTCAACACTTTTGCTTTTTGTCAAGAATAAATATAATAAACATAATAAATGAAGGACAGTAATTAAGAATACTAAAAGGAATGATACCCGAAGGGTCCATATCAACATGGTTATTGACTCGAGTAAGGAAATGGTAATGGTTACATTTTCCTATTCCGAGGGTCAATAACAATGTTGTTATGGACACTGAGGATTTTATTCATTTTATCACATGACAATTATTAATGAAATACGGAAATGCTTATGGCCGCCATTGTTGGGCAATATCAGCAGTGATATTGCCCCGCATATTGCTTAAACCATGTAATAAAAGGTATTTATAAGTAAAATTCCACAATACATATTTTCCTTAAAAGTTGTTATTCTGTCAGGTCCCATATACGCTACAACCGAATAAATTATATGAAATCCATGCACCAAATTATTCTCTAAAAATGAGAATTTTAGATAGATTCAATAGCACCGATTTCATACTCAAAATAACAAAATGAATTTTCCGTTAAAGTTTTCCCTTCAGTTCTGCTAAATATTCCCTTGGCGTCTGTATCGTATCTGCGATGATTTGATGGGTGACACCGGATACTGCGTCATCATCCGGGATATTTCCGAATCCTAATTCTTGCGTCACAAACGTCACAAGGACATCCCCATCAATGACGTCATGGACTATTTTTGGCATGAAAATATGCGATATCACCATGGTGGCTAATCGGCTCCTCTCCAAACAACCCCTTATCTCTTGATGGTGTTTGAAGATATGCGCCTTTATGACGTCACAATCGGGAACTCCGTAATAGTCGATACAGTATCGCATACGTTGTCGATCGACGTTTGATTCAATGCCGACGCCGAAGGAAATCGATGTGACCTTCGAACGAAGGTCACTGATTTCCCTTGTAAGGAACATAGCATGTAATCGATCGCCTAAAAGTAGCGGTATATTCGACAGGTATTGCTTGCCCACTGTAAATGCCTGACTATCGCGTATGAGGATGCTTTCCGGAAATAGCTCTTGACTGTAACATGACGTGAATATCTGGTACAAGTCGTTTCCCGAAGCTCTTTGGATTCGGGAAAGAGGAAGTCTGGTGTCCCATAATCCGCGGTTGAGCTTGGATAGTTGTTTAAGGAAGGCATGTCGTAGATTGTCCCAGGTTAATTGGCGAACGACCTAAAACATAAAGTATAACATTATTTTATTTAACAATCAGTTGACTGAAAACAAAGATTTTGAATCCTTTCATCATAACAAAGATGATACCAACATTCCAGCATATTGATTATATAAGACATCATTTAATAAAATAATGTCCCTGCAGTTAATCTTTCGAGTTGAAACCTAACTCACCCTCCTTGCCCCCATCCTAAAATGAAATCCCGGTAGTTTCAGCGTCGATTCCACATTGACCGTCACAATTCTTACGCGTTGGAGATTGGGCCATCTGGGCAAGGCGCCATCTCGTAGCAAAATATTTCGTAACTTGGCAAAAATGAAGAGGCCCGTTCCGTGATATTTTGGATCGGTGCGGGCTGCTTCGCCTTCGTATGTTTCAACGTTGTCGCAAATGCGGGCGCCTCCGAACGAAGCCTGTGGGGAAAAGGGGGGATTAGTATCAGTGTGTTTTGTCGGAGGAAATTGAATGACCAAATTGTATGTAAGGCACTTTTATAATTAACAGTTTTAAAATAGATATATGAAATAAATAATTGTCTTGAGAGTAAATGCTAATCATGCCCTTACACCTGCTCGGCAATCTGGTAAACAAAATCACTTTGGCATCACTGCTTAGACAACTCAAATCTTAACATGCATGTTCATTTTATATTTAGCCTGCATACATCATGTATGACTATGCTTAAGTTGATGTTTGCAACTCAACTTTCATATCTGGTAAAGATCGGTTGCAAAATTAATTCTAGTAGTCTAATATTTTAAGGCACTTACCACTTTTCCATTAAGCGTCGCCACATAAAATATCCTATTCGGATCCTTCAAATAGTCCACATATACGCTCGGTAAAATGTCTCTGCCCCCGTATATGCCTTCACTAATCGCCATAACTCCATTATAATCATCGATTCGAGCCGGACGAACGACGAAATCCGATAATTTGGGCCTTGCCGTAGACATCGTGCAGTACTCCTTACGAACATATGGTTAGATGAAATAATCAATGTTTAAACTTCTATATATGATTAACCATTTAATAAAAGTGTCAATATAGACATACCAGGATATACTTTATCACTTTGTGCTGCAGTCCGCTATATGTGAATGATTGAAGGTCCAACCTCAGGCTTTAAGATTCAAGCTTCAAGTAATCTTGTTTCAATGTTTATTACCTTATCTTCTCTATATATTATAATGGATGGATACTCATCCGACTGTTTTTATCATAATACATGTATAATGGTTTAAACATATAACAAAAAATACCATTAAATCGAGATATCCTATACAATACACTGTCGAAATCTATATTTAGAAAGCACACTTAAGCAGTTTTCACCAGTAGGCTTTCAAGGCCATACGTGAATACATGCGAAGTTCATAACCAGCATTTATACACAGTTCACTATACATGTACGGCATATTAAAAATTTGATGTTTTGTTGTCTTGACCTAGACTAGGTCGGGATAATATTACTTCCATTGGAGCACAAACCAGTTGAAGACGGATGGACATGCCTAGAAATGTCAATCCTTAGGTTGAGACGATACTTTTAAAGCCTTTATGCAATTTTTCTACAAAACCACACACAAAAACACTAATTTTATGGAAACCAATCTCGATATACATGTAGACTCCTGTAAAACCACCTCTTATAATTATTTTGTGAAGAATTTTTATTGAAATATGATAAATAAGACTTATTTATTGTTGTTTTGTTTCGGTCGAAATGCTAGCAACAATTATTATCTGGCAGAAAATAATTTTCACAAAATAAATGGACACTACAGGTAACAGACATAACTTGCGCAGTAACCACTGGTAACACTTTGTAAGATTGTCGTAATCTCATAATGCGAGGATCACATGAGATTGCATGAGGTCAAAGCTTCCTAATATGAGCCCAAGTACAAAATTCTCCCGCAACCTCCAACAACTTTAATAATGTGGATGAGTCCAAACCGATCAAACCGACCTTCAAAAACAAGCACCCAACCACCTAAGGTCTTAATATCGCTTATATTCTCACTGCTCTTAAAAAAAAATATCATACGAATTTCAATTGCATTTCTTTTTTTTGGTAGGCCTAAAACAATTCAATAAATAGTTCATTCTCAATTTTTGGTACGCCACCTATTTATTCAACTGTCGTACAAATTGTCACATAATCTAATATGCCATAACACATCTGTAAGGAAAATAATTTTATCCGATGTAAAAACACAAACTTTCCATTAACTGTTACATTGAAGACATTTCATGCGTGTTTAATATATACCCAAAACACTTTTATCAACTGTGATCACGTTTAAATAAGAACCACGTTCCTTTTGAAGGACTACAATATATATTTTTCATGCGCGTGATATTGTATAAATACCAATGAGTCAAAAGCATAAATGCAAATATGTTAACACTTCCTCATGAAGTTCAGTTAAGTTATATACAAAATTAAATACATATATATGTAATGAGGGAAGAGAAGTGTGCGATATGTGTTTCAAGGCAGTTTGTTATGCGCAGTAATCATCCTGATTAATAATTTTTGTGATTTGTTTGAATATATAAGTTTATGTTATATCAGACATAACCAAACGCTCAGTTCCAGTAAATAACATGTTTTAAAAATATGGAAATGATATGGATATGTATATTTACTATAATGGGAGGAGTGGCTCCAGGTAAATATGCAACTAGTAGTATGCAACTAGTAAGATATATTTATGATCAATTTAATATTTTACTTAAGTTCATTTTCACAAATATTAGCATTAGCATTCTCTACTTTTGATACTTCATTGCATTTTATAGCTTCATGCATTTTCATGAATGAGATTGTTTATTGCGTGGGTTGTATGTGATTTTACGTTGTTTTCATTTAAAAAGTAGTGCAATATTAATTTACAGCAAATATATAATCATGTTTAATATGACAAAACACACTTTTTAATTTTTTTTAAATCAACACATTAATTACATTTGTCTATTGTAAAATGTACAAAATGTATAAAAAGCCTATAACATGTGAATTGTTATAACCATTTCAGGCATACAAATTGTCATTTAGATATAGTTCTACAGGACGATTAACAAATACTTGACATTTTATATTCGTATATTAGGTTTATTTCTGATGCTGTGTTCTAAAAAGGTTATAATTGGTATTCATGTTTTGCTTTGGTGTAACATAGCATTAGCTGAATACAACTTTTAATATCAAAACAATATATTTGTCCTATATATCGATGCATATACCAGTTTCAAACACTTACAAATATCACATTCTCACAGAGTCATGGTATCATAATTATCAACGGAGGTACATATTTAAAAACGAAAAAGTGAGATGGAGTGTAGCAAGGGATAGGTGTGAAGATAGAGAGAGTGCCATTCTTGTGTCCGTGCTCAATGAAAATGAGGACATATTTTTAAAATACATTATGGAAATTGAAGAGTAAGTATTTCTTTGTTTTTGAAGGTAGCATGACACAAGTGACCAATGTATCTCAAGATTGAATTTCTCTTTCAAATCTTGCAATTTATGTCTAAACATTCATTGAATTTTTCTCTTTTGTTTTATTAAATCATTTCATATATTGTCAGATCGCCTGAGGCCTGGTTTGGCTTTATACCAGGCCCAAATGGTCCATGCGGCTGCGGCACTGTTGGAACACAGACCTGTATAGATTGTCGTAAATCATGGACTTGGTATGATGGGTCAGACTTCGACTATGATACATTCCATGATTGGGGCGGTCGTGAGCCAAATGATGGTGAACAATGTGCACGTCTTAGACAAGACGGTTGGTTGGGCAGAGGCTGTAATTGGGAATACGATTACATATGTCAGAATGGTAAAGGAATAGTTCATATCACTATAATGCAATTGTTTAAAGCATTAAAAACTAGCATGCAATTTTAATTAGAGATTCAAATCAGTTACTTTTGAAATATGTTGGGTTATGACTATTCGTTTTGAATATGAAAAACCTACGTTCAGTAGAACTTCTTGAATGCATTTTTGAATGCATCTTTATAACCATACAAAGGGTTCCGTGCAACAATGTGTGTTAACCACAATTTCAGACTAGCACAATGTTGCACGGAGCCCTTTATATGTTTCCTCCTATTAAACGCTAATATAATAAATGTAGGTTAAATTTTAAGGTAGGTATATAACCTATCAAACTTATTTTCATTGTTTATACAAATGAGGTTTTCATAGTGGTTTTCTCAAGCAAATAAATAAATATTATTTTGTTTGACTAAATGTCAATAGATGGTGTAATACTATAAAACCAGAGCTTAACGATATGCTCCATATCGAAGTGTTAACAGTTGGCATACGTTACACTTACCAATTAAAGCTTATTGATACACAATATTTATGCTATCAATATTGAAACTTGAACTGGTGAAATGTACAAAACGTGATAAAATCGTATCTTAGAAAATAGAACGCAAAATAAATTTTATGTTAATCAATCGGGCTCAAGTTTTTGCTGAACTTATTAAATGTCATACATTCAACAAAATACAAGATCGGCATCAAGCGTTTTTTAATTCTTTGAAACTCAATTTTGATTTTTTTCACAGGTTTTTCACTGCATGAATTTAAGATTTAATTGTTTTGTATTGCATGACGATTCATAATCAATTTTAAGTAGTTGTAAATAAAAACTATAATATATATTGAAAGATACGAGCAGATTTTTCAAAGAGACTTTTGCCAAATATAAATAAGCAGCCGTTAAAGAATATATATATTTCATTTTGTATTTTGGTATAATCAGAAAAATATTGTATTCAATATCCATTTTAATTTATCTATTGAAGGTTGAACAAGCCTTTTTACATAATGTGTGCACAAGTTTCACAATATTGTGGAGCAAATCTTAAAATATGATTAACATCAACCCGGACCAGTTTCGGTAGTGTATTTTTATGTCTACATGATAAGGGAATGTCTTTATGTTCTTTCAGATATAATGGATGATTGTCCCGGCTTTGCAATATGTCAGTGCATAGACGATAACTGTAATTTTGGTAAAAACACTATCATATATTAAGCTCTATTTTACATAAAACAATAATGGTCTTGATTGAGCATTTCGTTAAAGTAATGTTTGGGCCTTGTATACTCACTGTCAAAGTTACTGTTAATATAGTTTCAAATCGTATTTAGTTAATATAGTTTTATTTGATAACTTATAAGTTTCGTTCACATATCATCACTTACAAATAGATGACTGTGGATGTTGTGCATCGATGTGCCCGATGGGGGACGTATGTGGAACTGAAGGAAATCGGTATCAGTGCCGATGCCCTCCTGGTATCATTGGCTCTGATTGCTCTACAGGTTATGTGTTTACTTTGAAGTTGCTTCTATCTATACACTTCAAAATAATGAATCGTCTGCCAGCAACTTTTAAACTTCATCTATAATTCTTAAGAAGCATAGATTTCATTTTCAACTTGTTTGAAATTAAACTTGTGGAGAAGTAACTGCATCACTTACCGTACCTGGAAGATGATTGAGATGTTTAAATAAATTGTTTTCATTTTAGATATAGATGAGTGTGAATCGAATCCATGTCGAAACGGCGGAATTTGCAATGATCCTATGAATGGTTACACATGCATTTGCTCATCTGGTTACACCGGGAATACCTGTGAAATAGGTTAGATATAAATTAATAAAACATAAATCTATATACGTATGAATGTTTTCATGTACAAGAAAAACGATGAGATTATTCAATTAACGAGTGTTTTTTATCAAATTAAAAGAATTAAAATGTAGAACAAACATCTTTAAAAATTTATGTTAATTTTCATCTAGATATCAATGAATGTGAATCATCACCATGTTTGCACGGGACATGTGATGATGAGATAGATCGATACATATGTACTTGTTCTCCTGGATATACAGACGTTAACTGCGACTTTGGTAGTTTAATGTATTATCACACTTGTTTGTTGCATAACTAAGTTTTCAAAACAAAATTTTATATAAGCTCAGTATTTACCTTTATTAATGAAATGCTCCACATTTGCATAACATAGGTGTCTAAACATTTTGTTTTAATTACCATGATCAGATATCGATGATTGTCAACCTCTTCCCTGTGTCCATGGAAACTGCATAGATGATGTTAATAGATACACATGTAGTTGCCAGGCTGGTTATACCGGGGTTGATTGTGAAATTGGTATGTTTTATATTAATATGGAAAACTTTGTTTCAAAACCATTTTCTATAATCATATATTATTCTACGTTTACCATATCGCAGTTATTGTAAATCTTCTCTCATTAATGTGTATTAGTATGGAAAACTTCCTTTCAAAAAATGTACCATCAAAATGTCTTATTCTAAGTTTGCCATATCACATTCATTGTGGATGTTTAAGTAATTTTTTGTTCAAAACATATACACATAAATACCAAATAATAAATAAAAAATAGTACTAAAATACTAGTTGATTTAGTCTGCATAA
>LQRL01186189.1:0-11142 GCA_001703475.1 Hydroides elegans
AGACCTCGGTTTATACGAGAATAAAATTTGAAACGTATAGCTTAATTGCTTCATACCAAACTCGCCTGCACAAAGAGCTTGACATCTGTAAAAATGATTATAATCGACAATTTTTAAAGTGTTCCAGAATCGACAATTTTCAACCGATCGAGATGAAACCTTGACGAGGCACGACTTCAGACCTTGGTTTATACGTGTATACAATTTGAAAGCTCTAGCTCAATCGCTTCAGACCAAACTCGCCTGCACAAAGTGCTTGGCATATGAAAAAAAGTTTAAAATCGACAATTTTTAAAGTACTCTAGAATCGACAATTTTCAACCGATCGAGATGAAACCTTAACGAGGCACGACTTCAGACCTTGGTTTATGCGTGTATAAAATTTGAAAGCTCTAGCTCAACTCCTACATACCAAACTCGCGTGCACAAAGTACCCTATATCAAGCGGGACAGACAGACGGACGGACAGACAGACAGACAGACAGACAGACAGACGGACGGACAGACGGACAAGCTCAACCCTATATCCCCTCGTTTTCACGGGGGATAATAAATTGAAACATATGTAAGCCTGCTCTAGATAGTTGTTCTCCTTGTGAAATAGTTACCAAAAATATTATTTTATGGTAAATGTGTTTATACAGGGTATGATTTAGGGCTATAGAATCCGAGAGTCTTGAATTTGCAGATAATCATGCAAAACCATTGTTTTATTAAAATTGTATAGGTTAAGCATGGTAGATAAGTTTGTATATCAATTCTGTTATTTATATATTTTGTAATTTTATCTATTTCGTTGTATTTAGACCATATAAAAAGCAACTTGCTTTCATACTGTCTATTAGTACATACATGCACATGAAATATCCTTTTTAATTAGATATATGTAAAATACCGGTTTGACACGTGGCGCCTGTGAATCCAGACTGACACGTGCACGTGTATCCAGCGGTGGCATCTAAGCATGTGGCACCGTTGTGACACGGATCGCTAGAACAGTCGTCAATGTCTATAATAGATATAATGAAATTATACAGATTGTTTTCTTTATTCGAAATTGAGGAGAAACATAATAATAATTGAAGGACTTAATTTCATCATTTTTTCAATAAATGTTCTTTGGTTTCTAATGCTTTAGTTTCTCTTTAAAACTAAAAATACATGTTTATTAAGTTGAAGTATTGTTACATCAAACCTTGGCACTTTTTCTCCAACTCGGTCCACCCACCAGCTCGACCTTTCATTTACCTTTTATTTTCATTGAAAATAATCATGATTTTTTGTTGTTATTATTTTACCTGTTTCACACGTGGCACCTGTGAATCCCCGTCGACACAAACACGTATACGTGTTCATTCCATCGATGCACGTGCCTCCGTTTGCACACGTGGCGAAAGTACAGTCGTCGATATCTATAAAGGATTCAAAATAAAAGTTGGACTCACGAGTCAAACATGTTTAACAATAGAAATATATCGAAGCTTAAAGCCTCGATTCGCGATACATCTGATATCAATATAATAGACTATAACAATTCTTCGTTCTTAGTAAAATCAATTTTTACAGTTAATTAAATACAAAGCCTTATAAATACAAGCCATTCTAATTAAATTATTTGTTTAATCATTATGTTTTCAATATTCTATTTGATAAAGAATACAGGCATTTGAACATGATCATAAACAGACAATATAATCAATGTCTAATTATTTCACAAGGTTTTAAAACAACAAAATCTCGAATAACATGTCACCTACATTGTGAAACAAAGATCATGTCTACCTATTTCACAGGCCCTTCCGGTTCTTCCATCTGGACACGTGCACGTGTACGAGTCAACACCGTTCATGCATGTGCCACCGTGCAGGCAAAGTGCGTTTGCGCAGTTATCCATTTCTGGAGACATAAAAAGAAATACACTGTTTTTCTTTATACACTTGTGATTGGCAAAATCAGAAAACCTAAATAAAACTAGATGCTGTCAGAGAGCAGCAGTATCCCCCGTGCACGTTATTGTCACAAACAAGCACAACCTTCTCGGAGGGCTATAATTCAAATATGAGAAAGACAGAAAAATCTGTACCCATATTCATCTATCAAAATGTGGACTCCATAAGATACCCTTCTGACACATGATAAAATGTTATGGTGACCGGCAAATGCATTTTGTTTAGTCTTACTTACTGTGTCATTTCATAACGGCTTTCTCACGTCTTTCTCACAACGTCTTTTTAATAACATCGTTCTCACAACCATTCATCACAACATTCCCTTGCTCATTACATCACGATATGCGCAAAATCTTTCCTTATATTCTATGTTCAGACCACTAATTTTTCGACAATTTTTGGCCGATCAAACTGAAAGGTGAACGTTCCACATCTATAATCTTTGTTTGTATGGAATATGAAGAGTAAAAACATCTATGCACGTCCATTAATGGCGATGTGATGTCTACAAGACACCCACCCTAAGCGCAAATAAAACATGAATTTCGACTAAGTTCAGAGGGCTGTAATTCCGACAATTTTACGTCGACCAAACTGAAACCTTGACGTTGCACATCTATAATCCTTGATTGTATTGAATATGGAGAGAAAAAAACCTCTAGGCACGTCCATTAAGGCGATGTGATGTCTACAAGACACCCACCCTCAGGGTGAGACAGACGGACAGACAGACAGACGGACGGACGGACGGACAAGTCTAAACATATATCCCTCCGTTTCACGGGGGATAATAAGATTTATCTCGACGCGGGCGTTTAAAATCTAAAAGGGTTTACATAGGAAATACAAATGTGGTTTTTTTTTCATCAAATAGAAGTTATTTTAAACTTGAGAAATTACAAACATAATAATATGAAAGGTGAAAAACGACATATAAGTCAATATATATAAATTAATAAACCATGTATCTGTAAAATAAGATTCTTGGAAAGATGTACACATGTACCTGTTTGACAAAATTCACCAGTAGATCCTTCGGCGCATGCGCATTTGAAAGAACCAATCAGATCCAAGCACGTGCCGCCATTTTGACACGTGACACCAAGGCACTCGTCTATGTCTGAAAAATTTGATTTTTTTTATGAATATAACAAATAAATATATTATTTTATAAAAACAATGTAGAAGAACATCTCAGCACCTCGAACGATCGAGTTAGCCCTTCATGCCTTCGTTGAAAATTCAATTACGTGACCACCGACTCGGCCTTAACGTTGATATGAAAACGAGAATTTTAAGTCGCAAAAAAATAACGTAAAAATATTTCTAAAACATGGTCCACGCCAAATGCATAATTGTGTCGAATGCTTCTTTTTAACTAAGCTTAGTTGTTATGTTTATCCAGTTTCGATTGGAAAAATAGTCAGTGATGTTCTATATTTTATTAAAAGAACTAATCAAATCTTACCTGTTTCACAGCTTTCTCCAGTATATCCATGGAGACATATACATTCGTAACCAAGAGCAACATTGGAACATACACCACCGTGTTGACAAGGAAGAGATAAGCATTCGTCAATATCTGAAAATAATCAATCGACAAGTATACATTCCTACATATAGGAAATCGGTAACTAGGGGCAAAATTTGAGCAAACGCCATCCTGTTAACAAGGCTGGGATAGGCATTCATCCACCTCTGAAACAAATACATCGAAATTGCAATTTGTCAACACTTTTTAAGACGCCATGTGTCAAAATAAGTTTGGTTGTAAGGTTAATGAGGACTTCAGTCCGCCTCTAGAAATAATCAGACGATCAGTTAACATACCTATTATCTGGGACAAAATAAAATGAAAGCGACTTATGTGCAGTAAAAGAGGCACCACAAGCGCTGAATAGGTCAAGCCAAGTATTTTGGTCAATACATGCAAAAATATATGACTTGATATGATAAATAGGCTTTCAATAATATTAACTGCAAATATATTCACATACCGATTTGACACAGTATCCCCGTGTATCCTTGGGCACACGTGCACGTGAAACTATTCTGCTCATTGTTACACGTGGCACCGTTAGAGCAGGGTGAGCTCAAACATTCGTCTATATCTGGAAAAAACATAAGTTCATTTAATGGCTTATAATTTATTTAATACATTTTGAATGAGCATAAATCATCAAGCTTTTAAGAATATTGATTTTTAACGTGTTTTGAATAAGCAATGTGTTTCTGGAATTATCGTAATGAAGAAAAAGTAATACTTTAGTAAAAATTGCTGACACATAGTTTCAATGCATACCATATCGATCTTTTTTTATCAAAATGTGTAAACCAAAACTAAAAGGACGTCTGATCAAAGTTTGCTTGATTTTCTACGGAGTTCAAAGCATTATAATCATTATTATACTTTTTATTTTTTAATTATTGTTTTAAAAATAATTAATTAACCTTCTTCGCAAAGAGCCCCAGTGAAGCCTCCCATGCAAAAGCAGTCGAACCGATTGAGACCATCCAGACAAATTCCTCCGTTGCTGCATGGATTCGAATCGCACTCGTTGATATCTAAAATATGAAAATATTCATTAAATGGATATTCTTATAAAAGGGGATTAAAGGGGACCTTTACAGGATATAGCCAAAGTTTTTTTTTTATTATTAAAATGTTTAAAGTATTCTAAATGTCGAACCTAAGTATGCAGTTTTGGATACATTCTTAAACAAATGATATGTCATAATAAATTGAAATTTACAATCACGATTAATTGCAATTTACAATCATTTGATTGTAACACTTTTATTGTATATTCAATTTACAACAGGGTCTATATTTCTTTAAAATTATTAAATAATTTCTAAGGTTTATATAAACATATCTTACCGATCTCGCACGCGTTTCCCGTGAATCCCGCAGGACACGTGCACGTAAATCCGGACACGTGGTCAATGCACGTGGCACCATTGAGGCAGCTGGAGGGGGAGCAATCGTCGATATCTGAATAAAAATCAATATCTTAATGAAAATAAGTATATTATCTAATGAATAAAATAAGTGGATATACGTGTAGTTGAATACTGCAATTTCAAAATTGAACCAAATTGTTCCTTCTCATCAAATAATAGTGTTTTAATTGTGTTTAATAAATTCACAACCCTGTAATAATTTTATTTTCTTATTTCTATTGCTCGAGTATTTATAGATTCACATCCCTGAAATAATATTTTTTTCTTATGTCTATTGCTCGAGTCTTGTGTTTTTTTTTCATCTTTTATTTTAGTTTTTATCTTATGCTTTGCTACTTTGTATTTAGTTAACCTGTTTCACAATGGATTCCCTGATATCCCTCAACACAGTGACACGTGTACCTATTAACCCCATCTTCGCACGTGGCACCATTTTGACACGTGGTTCCGAAACAATCGTCTATATCTAGAAAATTGAATGAAATGTATCAAAATGCACGCTTAAATATAGATGAAAACCAGGGTAAGCTCAACCTTTTTATACCTGTTAGACACAAATCGCCCGTAAATCCAGGAAAACAGTTGCAGACAAATCCATTCACAACGTCCTCACATATCGCTCCGTTGTCACAAGGATTCGATGCGCATTCGTCTATGTCTAAAATGATACAGATAAATATTCATTGATAAATTCAACTAAGTTAAGAAAATTACTATAAGTCACAATAATAGATTTGTTGTCACATAACATTTGATAGCATTGATTTTATCTATTATATGAAAATTTATATTTACTTCATCTTAGTTTATAATTCATCTTTATATAATCAAATTTTGATATCGCATTTATTAACCTACTTTTTATACCGATAACACCGGTCTTTTTAAAATCCTGTGCTTATCGAGTTTTTTTCTAAAAACTTAATTTTTAAAAATCAGTATCATTGTTTTTCATCTATCTAAAACTTACCTATTTCGCATGCAACCCCAGTCCTTCCAGGCTCACATGTGCACGTGTACGCATTGACACCGTCCACGCACGTGCCGCCGTGCAAGCAAATGGCATGTGCGCAGTCATCGATTTCTAAAGCAAACAAATTACCAAAGAATAAACAATATTATATTTTAATAACAACATGTTGGCACATGGTGCAAAATCACGTTTATCCAGATTTGACTCAACGCTCGCATGAACGAAGTTGATTAAATGTTATACCCTGCCGATTCAATTGAAATATCAGCTTTATTGAAATTCTAAATATTTTCTATGATTTCATGGCTGTCATCATAGCATGATTCTTAAAAATCTATTTTCAATATTCGCATTCCTATCCATTTCCTACAATTTTTTTCCTTCGACTTTTTTATTTATTAATTTAAACAATTTATTAATATTGTTCTCTATTCATCAATTTATTCTATTTATTTTATGTTTTATTTGTTTGTCAGAAAGGGCGTTTTTTGTTTTAAAGTTAGAAATATATTTAATATAAAAACGCACTTATTTCGCATAATTCTCCCTCGAAATCCTCAGCGCATGCGCAAATAAAACTACTGACGTCATCAATACAACTTCCGCCGTTTTCACAAACGACACCGAGGCAATCGTCAATATCTGAAAAATTATAAACATAAATAATAAAATATTTGACGAAAATGGCATAATTCGGTTTTGATTAAATATCACTCAATTCTGATTGTTAAATTCCAATCGACGTTAATGATAAAAAATATGTATGGGCATTTAATCTTTAAGATGAATAGATCTATAAATACACATTTTACAAAATAGTTCCATATTTTTCACTTTATTTTACGAAGAATTACTTGTAATTGTTGCATACCGACTTTATTTACACATTGTTGCACTTTATCGACCAAGTGTATTGTTAACTTTAGATCTAACAAATCAAATATACATAATATCTAACCTGTTTCGCATTGCAATCCAGTATATCCCTCATCACAATGGCAAACAAAGCTTCCAGGACCGTCCACACAGTCCCCGTGCATGCATGGCAAATCTAGGCACTCGTTCACGTCTGATAAAAAGGCATTATTTAATCTTAGGACCTACTTACACGGGAAGCGTCTTCAACCTTTTTCCGAAACGAACGAACCGTGTTCTCCAAGGTATTTCTTATTGGAAACCTTAGCTAATAATAGTAACGAGCGTTTTAGAGCGTTGATGAGTTTCTCGTAAGAATACATTACAACATTACAAAACACAGTTTGTAAGGAAAAAAAAGTCAAACAAGCTTCCTGTGTGGCCAGGCCCTGAACGACATCAGTAATATCATTCGTTTTAACTGATAAAAAATGTTCAAAATCACACTTCATAGCCCTGTTCCCGGAAACAAAATCAAGATATGTTCTTGCTTTGAAAATCACTTGTTTGATGTACTAAAGCAAAGTTTTAATAATAATTTTTCTTTTTTTTTTAATTCAATTTGATTGTCCATTAATTTACTGATTTCGCAGTTTGTCCCCGTAAATCCAGGAAAGCAGACACAATGTGAGTTGGTACCATCCTCGAAACAAATCCCATCGTTGTAACAGACGATATTGTCGCAATTGCTTGCAACTGCAACATAAAAACAAAATATGTATTTAAAATATTCATTAGTTTATCCGCATAGTCCTAAAGTAAATCCGCGATGATTCACGAACATTCTGAAATGCCCAAAACAAAAATTCAAAGGATTCTTCCAATATTCAACATTTTATTAGAAATTCCCGAAAGCAAACCACAATATTTCCCCAGAAAAAAAATCTAATATACTTAAATAAACATGTAGGTCTATACATAATATTTCACCAAAATTCCATTTTGTTATGCAAATAAATTCATAAAAATTGAAATCATTTCATATTATATTGCCTTTGTCTTTACACGGAAGACAAAAAATGTAAAAATACCGAACGTACTGTTTTGACAGAGATCGCCCACGAAGCCTTGTTGGCACGTGCACGTGAATCCCCCGATTCCGTCCACGCACGTGCCACCGTTTAAGCACGTGACGCCGGCACATTCATCTATGTCTTTAAAAAAAACGATAAGATTGATAGAAATCCAAACAAATCTATATTTTACTTGCTATTTTATATACAATCACTATCAGATACATGAACCCCAAGTATTTGTTTATATTGCAGACTGGTAAAATTCAATCAGAAAATAGTCCGGGTGCAATACACACAAATACTGCATCATAGGCCTTTATTCCTTATCATTTCAATTTTTCTCCTGACCATGCAATAAAACTTTTTAGTTTGATATACCCAAGTAACCATCTTTTAGATAAGGATTTATCTTCATCTTTCAGTGTACCATAAACAAATATCAAAATTTACTTACTTTGCTCACAAGTAGTGCCTTCAAAGCCGAACATGCAAATGCACTGAAATCCGGATTCGGTATCGATACATGAGCCCCCGTTTTCACATAAACCAGTCATACAGCTATTTATATCTACAAAATTATTCAAAAATTTGCATTTATTACGCGTAAATGAGTCTCATAATATACAGTTTTACGGTGATCAGGATAGCTGAATTTTTCCAACATGTTTATTAATTACACACGCATTATTGTTCATTTAAAGTCATTGTTAAAACTACGAGGGTTAATCTACTGGTTAAGACAAGACTACATGAAGACAAAATCTACTAATGCATTTAATCAAGATATCGACTCTAGGATCTATGGAATCTAGAAACCTTTGGAACACTCACCCACTTCACAATGGCGACCAGTGCGCCCATATGGACACGTACACGTGTACTCATTGACCCCGTCCACGCACGTGCCACCGTATAGACATATGGCGCCTAGGCAATTGTCCGTGTCTGAAATAAAAGACACATTAAACATTTTATTGAGATTCGGTAACAGCATGCATAATATCTTCGGTAATTAGAGCTTAATTGAACGGGTGATTTCAATTGATGAAGATAGTTATAATATGACTTTAAATAGTGCGCCAAATATACATGTATGCTCACTGTCGACATAACATTTTATTAATATAGAACTGCATGGTTTGTAATATATTTTATGTCCATGAACATTTGTATGACTAAAAGAAAAATAAAGCGAAAATTGCGCATATTTTGACTTCAGTCTGCCAAACATTTCGTCATTAAAAACTGGAAAATGACAAAATCATGTTTTTGTTATATGTTTTTGTAAAATCTATTTGAGTTGACGAGCAAATGAACACTCTCCCTTCCATTAAATTTTTACCCTGATATATACATTTTCCGATTTTTGATGACGAAATGTTTGACAGACTGAGGCCAAATTATGCGCATTTTCCATTGCGCCCACTCACTGGTTTCGCAAAGCGGTCCCGTGAAACCAGATTCACATAAACACGTGACGTCATTGATTTGGTCGGAACACGTGGCTCCGTTTTTGCAGGGGGACGACACACATTCGTCGATTTCTGGTAAACAATCAATATTTTTAAAATAAAACATAAATAATTCATTATTTTTGAAGGGTAAACAATTAATATGTCAAGAAATATTCATTATTTATCATATTTAAAGGTAAACTCGCTCGTTCAATAGTTTGAAGAGAAAATCCTCAGTTTCGACAGGGAGACGTCATTTCTAATAATAAAAATACAAACAAAAAACATTACGTCATCGATTTGGACGAAACACGTGGCCCCGTTTTGCAGGGGAACGATAAACATTCGTCGATTTCTGATTAAAACAATTAATATTAAAAAAACAAAATAGCACAAACATGCAATGATTTCGAAGGCATATTATTATGAGACAAAGCGCAAGTAGTTCCTTGTGATGAAATGTAAAAACAGCGATCGAATATTTCCTTCAAAAATCACATGATTTCAAAACTCGTTATAATAAACGCAGAGATCTAAACGAAAATGTTTAAGGAATTAGGAAAATTAAATTCATAACATTTTCCTTTTCTATTGTATTTTCTTCATAACATTTCATAAATATTTCAAATTTGTATATACATGTACAATGTATATGCTCGGCACGTACCTACTTTGCAATCCTGGCCCGTGTACCCAGGTGCACACGTGCACGTGTAACCGTTGACGCCGTCTAAGCACGTGCCACCATTTGTACAAGGAATGCTCGAACATTCATCGATATCTGGCAAACATAAAATCACATATTGTTTAAATCCATAATTATATATAATTATTATTTTGCATAAACCTTTCAAAACATGGATAGTTCCTTTCTTTAAGTATTTGCAAAAGCAAATAAAATCTGTGTCGATCCCCATATGATATAATACCTTATACGAAATGAGATACAATATGATTTAAACGATTTTTGATTAAAGGGGACAGTTACAGATTTTAGCCAAAGATATTATCCAATCTTATATCGTTAACAATGCCATTTTTCAAACTCATATAAAGATGACTTTGTACCTATTTCGCAGTTCATCCCGCTAAAGCCGATCAAACAAAAGCACGCGTATCCGTTAATGACGTCATCACAATAGCCGCCATTTTGACACGGACGCGAACTGCACTCATTTATATCTGAAATGTGAAAATTAAATTAAATCAAAGAAAAACGTTCAGCTCGTAAATATGACATAAGCCTCTGAAGTTGTGTATAGCATCATAAAGCTATTAACCTTCGGATATTTACACATTTTATGGAAAAGAGCTTTTCATGAGACTTTTTTCAATTCAATTTGAACAAGACTGTCCAAGGACAGTTCGCCACAACTTGCAAGTGTACGAATTTATGAAAGCATTGTTTTCGAGTGATTTTGATATCTGAGACATAGTAATTTAACCAAAAATATTTTTTTTAGCTTTATGTTATGAAACGTTCAATGAGTATTAGCAATGATTGGGCTCGAGCATTTAGATTGAAATTAGTAACGATGTGCGTATGGTGATAGGACCACAC
Organism: Hydroides elegans; assembly: GCA_001703475.1. Taxonomy (NCBI): domain Eukaryota; kingdom Metazoa; phylum Annelida; class Polychaeta; order Sabellida; family Serpulidae; genus Hydroides; species Hydroides elegans. The sequence continues at coordinate 10,833 of LQRL01186189.1, forward strand.
ACACGTCAGATTATGCCAATTTCCCGTAATCGAATCTTGCCGAAACTGCCAAAAGGCACAAGACATTTCAATTGCGCCCACTCCCATGTCTATACGACCATCTGTTACAAAGAAACAGCATGCAAAAGGCAATATTTTGAAAACCCGCGGTTTTAAGAAGTTTCCGCCATATTAGGCCAACTTCCGGTAACCGAATCTGGCCAAAAAAACCATCCGTTACAAGGATACAGCCTGGAAAAGAATCGATGACGGCCAGACGGACGGACATCCCAAATATAAAGGCCGAAAACCTTTGGGGTTTGGGCCTAAA
>LQRL01186199.1:0-14721 GCA_001703475.1 Hydroides elegans
TGCCTGAAATTAACTTAGAAATATATTGTTTGTCAATGTGTAGTTTCGGTTAAATAAACCTTCGGACGACCGGACCTTCGGACATCCGGACCTTCGGACATCCGGACCTTCGGACATCTGGACCTTCGGACTTGTGACATGGAACCGTAAAATCAATCGATTTACCTAAATTGATCAATCAACCTTAAGGTGTAGACACATATGATGAAACAACGCTTGTTTCTTTTTGGAAACAGCCACTTTGTGGCGTTACGCAAAAATGAAACAACGATGAAACAACGATGAAACAATGAGGAAACAACGATGAAACAAGCATTCGGTCTATCACTAAAAATGATGAATCGCGAAAATGTCATTACATTTTAAAAGCGTGCTGTTTATAATTATTGCGTCACAAAGATTACTGTAGACAATTAAATATAAAATGTTTGGTTCAATTGTTATAATTATTACGCAATTTCGATATTTTATTGCTGCGATTGATGGATAATGAACAATTATACATTAATAATATCCAAAATTTGAGGCAATTATGCATTCAAAACATTGTGTTTACGCCAACGCTTGTTTCGTCGTTGTTTCCTTCTTGTTTCATCATTGTTTCCTCGTTGTTTCCTCGTTGTTTCATCATTGTTTCCTCGTTGTTTCCTCGTTGTTTCATCGCAGTAGCACGTCAAAAGGAAACAAGGTGGAAACAAGCGTTGTTTCATCATATGTGTCTACACCTTTACCTTTGCCTAAACTCAATGCACCGACGGGCTATACCAAGCATTCAGATTAAGACTCAGACTACGGTCATGGCTCGTAAAGATCGCTAGTTGCATTTTTTTATTCGTTGGGAAACGCAATGAGCGATTTGATTTTTTCTTTAAAAAAAACAACGATGAGAACAGTGAAAATCGCGAACAACTTTCGATTTCAAAATCGCTTATTTTATGCAATTGAGGCCTGATGTGAATTTATTTTTGTCACCCTTCATCGAACATCGTTATATTGTGATATGGGTGAGATGGTAAATATCAAGATAATTACATTTCCCGAATAAAAAATGATTGAAGTTGATTATGTGAAAATTTCATTTTAAAAAGTCTACTCATTAAAAAGTTATACACCCAAACACCCACCAGAGCGTTATTTTTTTTTGAACACGTTATATGAGAGATAATGAACGAGATATGTTGATTCTGCATAAAATTAACCTAAAATCTAGTTTGTGACTTTTGCAGAAAACCACGAGACGCGTAGCGTCGAGGGGTTTTCTGCAAAAGTCACAAACTAGATTTTAGGTTAATTTTATGCAGAATCAACATATCGAGTTCATTATCGAGTTTAATGTACACTTCCTCCATAAACCATTTCTTGCTCATAGCAACTTATTTTGACAAAAAAACGTCGAAATATTAAATTGAAATATAAAAAAATGAGATATATGAAAGTTATCAAATTCTCAAATTATGCATATATCCCGTTTACGATTGATATTGATCAATTGAAATTTCAAATATAAATCTATAGGGATTAAATATTATTAATCCAATCATTACATAGGAGCATGACAAACACTTTTAGTTTCATTTTCATTCAAGAAAATGATTAAGAAAGGATAGTACTTCATTTGCAAATTTGCGTAAAATCTAAGGTAAAGTCATTCATATTTGTTTTTATTTTCTTTTATTTCGGCAAAGACGGCTTCAAATTCATACGTATATTGATTTTAAAACTTTACGTTGATTTCCTTGTGAATTCCTTTTGGGTTATAGAAGCAATGTCGAATGATTGTCGCAAAAAAAGTTTCGATGTTTTAATATTATTGAAAACGACGTCTCGAAATATCATGCAACGTTATAACAACGGCCATGGTCGTGCTCTTATCCTTCCGAAACGACGTTCTCGACGTATAAAGGACATTTTAACTCGGAGCCATATATGAGTATAATGGGACGTCGACCTGAAAACGGCATGTGGTCCTATAGGACCATAGATAAAAAAAAATATTTGTTTTCAAAATCACGCACAAAAGTTACGTATAAGGGAGCGGTAACATTAAATTAGAAATGCTTTTTATCGCTTGTTATTTTCACTTTTTGTTTTGTAAATGAAATTGCAGGGAGCGACAGGATTATTGCTCCTTGCGATTTGATACATAAAGGAATACAGTGAAAATAACAAGTGACGACAAGAATCGCTTGTTTAATGTTACCGCTCCCTTTTGAAAGACAATTCTAAAATAAAATCTTTATATTTTTTCGGTAAGGTCAGTTTTTTTCGACGTCACAACTAGAAGCGATATTCAAAAGACATTGATGTACATTTTGAAACGTCGTGACAGTTAATAACCAATGCATAAACGCCATTTTAAGTATGCAAAAAACGCGACTAGCGCTCAAAACCAAAACGAGCGTTTCATTGCGTTTTTTTTCCATCGAGATGTATCCGAAAAAAAATAGTTGAAAAAAAATAGTTGATCAATGGAGAAAAGTTCGAAAAAGCTCACGATGTGGCCTGGCTCTCGTATCATATTTATATATTTTGGTTTATATTATTTTGATTAATATGTCACTTTTAATTGAGCTATCATGTGTGACACATTTCTCTCCACAGTCTGAACTCGTTGCAGGACGGGTTAGTTTTAAAATATTAACCGCTCAGAGCGGTTAATATTCTAAAACTAACCCGCGAGGGGATTAGGTCTAGGGGATTACGGAAAATAAGGGGTGGGGTAAAACAATGCAAGTGTACATTAAACATAATATATAACACAGACACCATGCCTTATTAATCCTTGTGTTTGTGTAAATATACTACTCAAAATAATTTGAAGATCAGATTTCAATGTGCGACTGGTTTGGGGAGAACGGATAATTTTTTAAAGATATTTCAAGTTTACATACATCAATAACTTCTGATATGTGATGCAAAAGTAAACGACATATTGGAGCTCTTATGAGCTTTAATTGTCGAATAAACATGATACCCCCTAAATCAAATGATAAACCTGATCGGAGCAAATAAACAATATGAACTAAAACAACAACAGCTCAGTTAAAGTGCTCCAAATGATACCTTTGTCACTGGTATGGCCAGCCTCTATGCCCTAATTGCATATCTGGGTCGTGCTTACGAACAGTAATCACATACCCGCGCTTGCTCTGGTGTAGCGTTTATATTGCCCCCATGATACTATTGCTGGGGAGCAAGAGTGTCATGGATTTTGGCCATGAGATTATTGCTCCCTCCGTGATATTCTTGCCCCTCCCCCCCCCCTATTGCAAATGATTATTTTTCAACTTTGGATAAGTGATTTCAAATGTTTAAACTGATATAACATAACATGTATTTATGTGAAAAATGAATTTAAAAAATATGTCGTTTGTAGAAGCTTTGATAAAAATAGCATCTATGTTTTTTTCAACACTGTATGGTTGGCTATCTACAATATGTTCAAATCATTATTTTGAATTATTTGTTAATTATTATCTGATTTCTTTACGTTTACGTAAATGAAATCATATATTATTTTCGTGCGGTTTTGAACCGCAACCTACTTATGGATTTTGTGGAACACTTTACTCTATCAATTAGACTTCCTACATAGCTATAAGAGATATCAGCGCGCAAATTATGCTTTTGTGTTTATGCTCGTATAGTTAAATGTATCAAATGTTATTTTGCATAATAAATACAAGTATTTTAAATGAATCCATATTCCAAAACGGGTCAGATTTTCCCTTAAACGCTGCCAGCATCGTACGACTATACCCGTCCCTTATTGGTTAAGACAACATCACATGACATAAACAGCATGCATTTATGCACCTTGCTCTTATGACGCAATACAGACACTCTATTAACTGCAGCTGTCAATCACAAGACACACCCCCAGGGGCTGCCATTAGTTATGCACAGTGGGCGGGGCCTACGCTACTTACGGCAAGAGATGAGTCAATACCTTTATTGAGGCGTGCTGCAGTGACCATTTTTAGAGAAAAAAATCACTGCTTCAATGTTTAATCAATTTGTGCACTGGGAAGTAGATTTTTGATGTTGTATTATAAAAAGACAAAGGCTTGAAACAGTTATTCGATTTGCTTGATGGCAAATAACAATTTGGTTCTTTCATGAATATGAAAATTAGTAAACATAATATTATGCTTTAATTAAATATCTTTATTACCAACACAACCCTAATTGGTAATGGTGCGAGTTCTGTATTACATTGCAGTAATGTCTCAAATAAAGCATTTTAAAAATAATTATCTTGTAAACAAAAGAAAAGAAATCAGATTCTTATATTCTATGAATATATCTATCTAGTTTTAAATTTCTTTTCGTTAAGATAAAACGCTCAGGACTATATGAAATGTGTATAACCTAGGAAACAATTTAGGATTAGTAAAAGACGCAAATGCTTGTTACTACATAGGCACATCACCCATGTAATGAATGTTGCATTTACCATTTGAAATATGTTTTATTTATTTAAAATTGTTTTGGATGTCATATAAATAACTCTTGTATTAAATTAATGTTTGAATGGAAAAGGGATGATGTGAATGGCTGACGTTGTGGGTACTATCTTTCGGTACTCGAGCATTTTAGGTAGGGGCTTTTACAGGAGCGCTTACGATCCACCATTTGAAAAAGGTTCAATTTCTTTTTCGATGTTAGGAACCCATATAGAAATCCAGATTTCCTGACGTGAAAGCATTTTTTAGAGAGGAGTGTTAGGGTGCTTCTTATTTTGCCTCCACCACTTTCAGTACAACTATTTGGTCAGAGCGGCAGGCTCACATCCTGATTATGTCATCACTAAGTGTTAAATGCATCCCAACATGCACATCCACAGTTAGGTGACGCAACCTGCTTGAATTGTCCCGCGAGCATTTCGATGATCATAGCGCGCGCGTCTTAGTGAGATTAAAGGGATATCAAAGGAGCGGCATCTTTCCCACTGTCAGGCCCTAAACACAGCGGGATAAGTTTTGACAAAAGGAGGGTGGGTTAGTTTGAATCAATATTTTAGCGGCCTTAACATAAAATTATTCTATGAAACTCATATGATGAGAAACTAGAAGGACTGAGCTAACCGATAGTAATTTTATATTTCTAGTATCTTTAAAAACTAGTTATCCCCAGTTAGAAAATGCCATATTTTTTGCAAAATTGCATATAAATACATAGCTCATAAAAGTAGCTGATGTGTCTTGGGTGCTTGTTAAGCAATCACAACTTCTTAAAATGGCGCTAGAAATCCCTCATTTGTTTGATAACTTCCTTACGGGAAGGTCATTCCGAAATGTATTTTTCGACTTTGATAAACTAATGCACATCGAAGTCAAGTTATATTGACAAATATATTAAAAACTACCGTTTTAAACATTACTATCGACAGAAAATAATAGAATTATATACATACAGTAAATACAGTAACATGGGGACGTGCATTGTCATGATTTTAAACAGTCGTCACCCACTACACCGACAAAATGTCCTACCATCGGGTCGACAATGGCGTACCGATATCGTACTACAGTTGTTGACCCTCCATCAATGACACGTAGCTCGGTACAGCCATCGAAACAGATACCATCTGACACCATGACTGGCCCTCATCCGCATCAGTCGCACTGGATGATGTTACCATAATTACATCGCTCTCGCAGGTGTCTCCATATAGGTCGTACTGATTGAGTTAATGACCCAAATTATGCCTTGTAACTCTTCATTCCAATTTTAAAACAATTCATATAATAAAATTTCATCGGTTTCCCTGCTGTGTTGATTACTCTTGTATAAATGTTTGAAATTAGAGATTATATATCTTGAATATATTTGAACTTGCCTGTATATTTTTTTATTAGATATATGTGATGTGGTGCTGAGAATAGTTATCATGCATTAATAAATTTCTTCGGAAAAGTACACGAGAACGCTTTCGACATTGGTTTACTTGTCGATTTTTATGTCATTTGCAACACCACGGTATATGGAAAGAAGAAAAGAGTTTAAAAAATAGTGCTCTGCATGACTTAGTGAGATTGTACGGTTCCGTGTCTTTGCAAAAGCGGCGGATTCATAAAGGTAGAGACAACTAGGCAGTTCCTAAAATATTAACATGACTTAATGTACACTTGCATTGTTTGACCCCGCTCTTTATTGTCAGTAATCCCCTAGATCTAATCCCCTCAGAGGTTAGTTTTGAAATATTAACCGCTGATGAGGTTAATATTTTAAAACTAACCCGTCCCGCAACGAGGTCAGACCGTCCAGAGAATGTTAAGAGCCTGAATGTGTGAAACATGATAGCTCAATTAAAATTGACATATTAATCAATAATATATAAACAATTTAAATCAATGATCTCTGAGAGCAAGGCAAAATCGTGAAACTTTTGAGCTTTTTTACCGAATCTATGTTTTCCGATACATTCCTCCATCAAAAATGCAATTAAACCCTTTTTGCCATTTTAAACGCAAGTCGCGTGTTTTGTTTTCCATAAGGAATGCATCGGTATTCAACGTAAATCTAAAATATATCACAATATTACGTATCTTGCCGCAAGCGCAACCGTCTTTCATAAAGACACTCGCATGGGCAAAATGACATTCGCGCGTGATATATCAATTTGAAAATAACATTTTAGATGCGAGCGCCAAAGTCGCAAGCGCAATTTTTATAGGTATTTAAAATTAAATGCGTTTTGCACAGTGTTGATTTCCAAACATTGACATTCCCACTAGCGCGAGTGTCAAACGACACTCGAGTGTATGAAACCAGCCGTACGGGCCAATGCCCATACAGGCCTGGCAGCTTTTTAACAAATTGGCTCATCGCAACAGCCCCGTAGAACGTGGCCCGTTCGTGCTTCCTGCGGACTGTCTGCGCTGCTGTGATCGTAAAGCGCCCCCTAAAAAAAAACTTGCATATGCGTGTTCTCCTGCCGGGCTAGTACGGGCAGTCTATGGGTAGACACCCGTGCGTGTGATGTACGTGTGACGTGCTTGTAATGGGCGTGTCCCGTACAATTTCTTCAAAATATGCCCGTAGATAGTCCGTAGAACACGTACGGCCGGTTGTAAGACTAGCTTTAGTTTAATGAAACAAATTTTGTATACCTTTGAAGCAATAGACTCTATTTGAATAAAATGGAAATAGAAAACAAAAATGAATGAATTTACCTTAGGTTTCCGCATATTTACAAATAAAGTACTATCCTATCTTTATTATTTTGTGAATGAAAAGGAAAGTAAAAGTGTTCGTCGCATTCCTACATTGTGTTTGGATTGTTACAATTTAATCCCTATGGATTTATAAGTTTGACATTCCAATTAATCAATGACAATCTTTAAGGGGATCAATGCATTAGTCGTTAATTACAGTTATCGTTAATTCTAAACTTTCTATTTCAATTTAGGTTTTTGATATTTTTCTGCTTTTTCGGTCAAAATAAGTTGCTACAAGAAAAAAAGTACATTAAACTCGATAACGAACTCGATATGTTGATTCTGCATAAAATTAACCTCTAGTTTGTGACTTTAACAGAAAACCACGAGACACGTTCATTATCTCTCATTTATCATAACAACTAAAATGACATGGCTATTGGGGAACCAACTAACATTTAGACATTAGACATTTAAACATAAGACATTAATGTTTAAATGAGTTTTATTTCATATAAAGCCTATGTCATGCAAAGCGAAAGCTTAGAACTTATACCCGTCCTTATCACATTTCAATAAACGATTTAACATCTTTTTGAAAAATGTGTCGTGGGGTGCTCTTCATTACTTTCCCTTCCTTTACATCCTAATCAATTCTTAGATAAACCATTTAACTATTCAATTGAAAGGTATCGGTTGAAAATGTAGTATAATTACTGAGCAATTGGCTTCCAAAAATGGCTATCAAAATCGGGTGTATCACACGTTTTGGACAGAATAATTAAAAAATTGAATATTCTTTATATGGCATGAGAGAACGATTAAATATTGTTTCCTGGATTTAAAAAAAGGTATTTTTAAAAGTTTAAAGGCGTTTAGTCCAGAAGCAATATGCATATATCGGTGAAACTTTGAATTTAAGGGTCCCCATGCCCCTTTTTCCCATCAACTAGTCAAGAGGTTTATTTATACCTATTTCACACCGCCGATTTGCCTCAACTACGACGCGACGCATCCAGACACAATCGTAGACAGTCTTTGGCTGGTTGAGGCAAATCGTAGACATGTTAAATTTTTTTTTACCACCATGGCGCGAAAGGCAATTTGAATAGTTGCGTCAAAGATATAATATATTTGTTTGCAAAGAGAAAAAACATTCGGTCAAACAATTATTGGAAATGAATAATTAGACTGAAATAAAAGATATATAGTCGATTCAATATTTTGAAGAAAAAGACTATTTTACTTATTAATTATTATACCTTTATAGAATAGCTATATATTTAATAACATGAGTTCATGATTTTATTTTGCTTGTCTTATTATTTTGAGTTGTTATTCTTGAAAAAAAAATCAATTAACATTGCAAATGTATGTTATTAAAAAAGCGTTTGTTTTAAAAAGAGGGTTATCATTATAGTATTACTATTGATATATAAAGTTAATATATTAAACCAACCTAGATCAGCATACATATTGATATTCATACTGTTAAGCGTAAATGAAAGATAAATGTATTATTATAAAGGAAAGAATCTATATCATGCAAAGATCGTGTTGCATATCTATTACAATATTCTATAACATAGAGATATTTCTTTTATAACTTATATAAATTGTTCCAGAATTTGAAAGAAAATATAGGGAATCGCGTCGCGTCGCGTCGTAGGGGTGTTCACACCACCGATTTGCATTGTCCACGATACAACATGTTGATTCGTGGCAAAACTGGTCCACGACGCCCCACGGCGGTCGTGCGATCGTCGTGGAGGGTGTTCACACCGCGTCGTAGAGCGTCGTAGACAGTCGCGTCGCGTCGCAGTCAAGGCAAATCGGTGGTGTGAAATAGGTATCAGATTGGTTAGTCATGTTATATATTTGACACTCGAATGCTCGATTAGGGTCAATTGTTAACGTAAAATCTGGCACTTTATGTGTTTGTGTTAGTCAGTAGTCGTTTTACCCATACAATTTGCTGTGGGATCATGAAAGATCTGTAGCCAAGGTGACATAGTCAACCATTTTAATAGTCATGTTTAATGATATCTTTCTGAAACCAATTACGTGTTTAAAAAATAAAAGAAATAAATGCTTTTTAGACCTATCGATAAATCACCTGGAGTCCACGTGATTAGACTATTTAGCAAGCCAGATCAAATGTTTATTTGGTAGTAACTCCAGAATGCTGATTCACAAAATTTTCAAACGAGTCGGGTATAAATGTACATAAAATAACAGAAAAACCAGCCTGGCATGCAACAATTACTCAATTACCAGAGGCTAATAAGCTTTTTATATTAGCTACTTATCATGAACTCTTCATCCTGTTTTGATTTTCATTCAATGATATGAAGTTTAAAATAGAGTTTCCGTTATTTGTTTACATACGGATTTCAACACAAGCACGAACATCACATCGATTGTTTTGTTCATACTTCCGGTGAATGAATAACACATCATAATGATATGTCTTATATATTGTTTTAAGTTGATGGATTAAATTATCAAATCGAATAACGATATGAAGCGTTTTTAAGTAAAGATCATACAACTGAAGCAGAATATAATAACAAATATGTGCTTACCTATTAGGTTTAAACTCACATTAGCAATTGTAAATCAAATAGAAGCTCCATGTGTCTAATTGCCAGTCAATATTTGTACTTGACTCAAGAACCATCGATATGAAATAAAAGCTCACGGTGGAACGAGAATGACATTATTTTACAGGGGCTCATTTAATTAGTTTATATTTTCCAGACATTAATACTTATTATTGATGATTATATTATATTATCAAACTAGTTAAAGTGTCTTATTCAAATTATGCAAGTAGATAATGGGTCGATCAACAATGGTAACCTTAGCATTTAGATATAACCCCAACTACACATTATTTGTCAACGATATTTGAACAATATCACTGGAGAATATTAGCTATGTTTACTTGGTCAATTACACTTATAAGTCATAAATTAATAAACGATCCAATATATTTAGACCAACGTCATGCTTCGGTCACATAGTGTTATGAGAATATAAATGAGTAAAACAGTGTGTCATTAGAATTCACAATAAGGATATAGAAACATAACAATATATTGTATCAGACACTAAAAATTAAAATATTATAAGATAATATTTGAGATTGATCGAAATGCAGCTTAATTTGTTTCTTGCCTGCCATGTTCTTTTCTTTCAGTTGGTTAAAGCAAGGTGCACTCAGCAAAAGGAGTTTTATACAATCAGAGATCCTTTGATGTCATTTGAAAATGGGAATGTAAATTGGTTTTTGAATAATCAGTTTTGTACAAAACGCAGTGATATCAGAACGTAAGTCAGTTTATATAAAGTCAAAGTTTATTTTCTAAATATCATTTAAATAATGAAGTATGTAAGAGATGAAAAGATTAACCTTCCAATCCGGAAAGCATATTAGAAACGCTTGCCAATTTAGTGAGTTGGCCAGATTTATCAAGTCAAAATGAGAAAAACTTTCAAGCTATGGCAGTCGAGTTATCCATTTCCAAGTTTTCACCTATTTTGACGTTCGTGTCAAATCGTATGAAGTTAATGATTTATTTTCCATATTTATTTGCAAATTTAGTCTCCGTGGCTGCTATGAAGAATGCAACCATATGACAGCATGCGTTGCTTTTGCTGCTGAAAAAGCGAAGGATTGTTATTTGTGTAAAAATAATACGGATTCCGGAACTCATCTGGCCAACGAACTAAGAAGCAGACTCAACATTTGGATAGACCATATAACTTCACTAGAAGGTATATTCAGATTTGTGATTATGTATTTTCGTGTGACCAATATATTTTAATTTTTAGATTTGAATCATACATATTAGATAACCCTCGATGGGTATAAATTGAAATATAGAAAAAAAAGCATTAAAGCAAATATTTATGTTATAATTTGATGATATTAGAACAAACACATAGATGAATTAATTTTCACATATGTTAGTTTCATTAACAGCTTTGGGATCGGTTTTATAACATTGATTTTAAAACAACGATTGTTTCCTACAAAACCAATTAAATTTACTAATCATTTTCATCTAGTTTTAACCACGAGTGCTCCGCTCACTACAGAATGTCCGTTTGAATGCGCAGCCGGTATGAAAATCATCTTTAATACATTATATTTACGTTTGAAACACGTGCATATACTTATCTATGGTTTAGTATTTTCGATTTATGCAAAGACATGACATTTATTTGCAATAATCATGAAAAAAAAAACGTTATCATTGTCAGATATAAGGAACAATAGACATTTAGACATTTACGAAATCCATTCTTTCATTAATTACAATATCTTGTAAAATCACCTTTTTATGGCGCATGCAGCATTTTCATCCCTAATTCTTATATACAAAGTTATAAAAATGATAATTAATATGTTTATTCTTATTTTAAGCATCTCCTTGTACTATATCTGTTTATTCGGAGACCGAAAGTTGTTTCTGGCTTGAGGAAGGATCATATACATTTGCAGAAGCTGAAAACATGTGTCTTGCAAATAATGGTCATGTTGCCAATGTAAAAACTCTTGCTACAAAACAATTTCTAATTAATGGGAATCTTATACGGTAAGCGATCAATCAATTAATTTTCAAATGCATAAATTTCATGCAAATATCAGATAAAGTACGTGTTTTATTTAATCTACTGAGTGTCTATTGATGATATTAATTGGTGTTATATATCAAAAACAGTTATCCTGATACAAGTATGTTTACATCCTTTTTCACTTGCATGTGTTAAAGGTACCATGACCAAACATGGATCAATCTGAGGAGTGACTCCGGTTATTTCCAGTGGGGAGACGGCAGTCAAGTGGTTTGGTCTGATTGGGGACCTGGTGAACCAAGAAATAGTGGTATACATTTTTATTTTTTAATAAACTAATATGATAATATGATATGACTTTAAAAGAACATATAATGGTATCAGTCTAATATGTCGATTGAAGTATCTGACTGCAATAGAAATCAAGTATAATATCAATATGAAAGTAATAAGACATATAATTCGCGATGTTTAGATGACGGATGTGTTAGATTGAGGTTTGAGCAGTGGCGTTACCAGGACTGCGACGTAATATATAATGTTCTCTGCGAAAAAGGTATGTTTCGATCAGGAAGTTATATAAATATAATGGTATCTCTATTCAAGAAAGGAAACAAAACATTCATGCAAGAATTCATTATCTATATGTTCATGATTAATTATGTTTGTACGCAAAATAAACGATAGCTAGTACTCTTCAAAATATAAAGATGTATATCAATGTTTAGAAGAATAAAGAGATAAATGTCCACATTGTTATATTCTCTAAATCAAGTACAAAATACATAACAAATAAGTTGCTTAGCATATTTTTATTATTATAATAGATATTTTTCTGTTTGCAGATATTCAGTGTTGCGACTAGAATAAAAAAACATGCCTATCACACAAAATGACATTATATTAGTTCAATTATATTTTTTATTTGGTCGATGATTGTTACATGATATATAAATATCATACTGTTTTGTATTGATAATACCAGTACTATCTGGAAGAGGCGTAATAAACTAACAAATGAACAAAATAGTTATATGTTAAACGTTATAAGTTATACGTTATAAAATTATATGAATATGATTGAGTTGGCATTGTTGATTATGTGTAGTGGACTTGTTTCGAAGCATTAACATTCATAACAACATTTTAACAATATGTAGCTAAATATGTGCTTTGTAGATAACGTTATTTAACATAAAACTGAGGAATCATTCGCATAACTATAGAATATTTGATCTAGCTTGAAAAAAAAATATTTTGGGCTTAACGCTATCATTTCTTAATGGATATGTGATAGTTTCCATAGTATTATAATCCAATGCTTATGTATAAGTTCCACCTTAAGAGTTGAAACATAGGAAATATACATACAAATGAAAATGCGAACTATGCAGGGGCGTAGTTGGTATAAGTGCAAGCCAAGCAAACCATCAAATTATAAGATGGCAGCGCAAAAAATCCAGGTGAGTTTCATGCATCGGCCGTGAAACGTACAATTACGCGCAATAAAAATGACTCAATAATTATTATATTATAATTATCAATAGTTAAGGTGCACGTATATACGACATGATAAATACCAGGTGGGCTCTTGAGCCTTTATGTTGAATATGTTTTTAATATGTTCAAAATGCTACCCACACTTTTTCTTCCTAAGTGATTGTCCGATTGTCTGATATAGTCTGTGTTTCGTCACTATAACAGCCAGACACTTTAAGCGATGGGACTGCAGGAGTTGCTAGTAGCTCGATCATGATGGTATCGAATTAACGCCATTTCGCTTCAGCCATATCCAGTTTGAGGCACGTTCACGAGTTTTTTTTTCACATGTTTTGCTTATTTTCTTTCTGTTGATTCTGTTGATCTTGCACATTGTCCACACTGATCGACATTTAAAACCTCTGCAGCCTATTTCTATTGGTGCGCACCGTGCCTTCCATCATTTTCTCGCTTCTGTTTGTAGGTTGTTATATTTTGGTTTCTTTCATATCCACAATGTCTGGGTTTAGTGTTGTCCGATTTCCTCCGGGAAATTCAGTCGTTTTTTAAAGGCCAACTCTTATCTGCCAATCGGTATCGGTCGCCAAGATTCTGTTGTTGACTTGTACCATTGTTTATGCTTCATCTGGTTTGACCAAATTGTTAAACCTTAGTGCCTTTGTTTGTTTTCGTGTTTTCTTAATAAGGTCTGATACTTATGTCAGACATTCAAACACTTTGTCTTTACTCCATCTGTATCGGCATTGTGTAAGAGCTATTCTGTGTGATGATAACAAATGCTCTAGGGTGCATCTTCTTTTGCACAGCACACACCAAAATATATATTTATTTGAATAAATCGCTGTATACTCCTAGTGTATGTAGCTTACATATAAAAATGCGAAAAAAAAACATTATCAAGTAGATTAGAGAGTTGGTGGGAAGAATAATTTGGTTGACTAAAATGATATTTTGACTACTTTAAACTGATTCAGTAGATATACAATCATAATTGCTAAAACAACGAAATCCATTAACCTTAAGTGGCTTTCGAAAAGCTTTCTCGAGAAATAACCGAAAATACATGTTTTATACAAAATTGATTGGAATTTATTGAAATTTCTTATTAGTAATCATTACTTATATATGAATGGTTGTTTAGTCATTCTCCTCATTTAAAGTTTCGCAAAGTGTGTTCCTTTACTGAGCGTTTACTGCTCCAAGCTGGAACTGCTTATTTAACGCGGGAAAAGTGCACCACTTTTTTCAACGAAATGTAATGCTGGAATTTTTTTCGTATTTAGAATTTTTAAAGTTGTTTAAACCTGATTTTATACTTTTTAAAACTATGTTTCGGGTGCTGCCATTCACTTCGAGCTACCCAAAATGGGGCCGTCTATAGAGATTACCTTGTTATGAATCTGCGTATATCCACAGCCGTGTTAAGTTAACTGGGTCAGAGGTCACGAACCAGGAAATGTGCTATGGCGGCGAT
>LQRL01186201.1:14815-27002 GCA_001703475.1 Hydroides elegans
AGAGTAGAATCCTGCAGAAGGAGCTAATATGCACAGTGAGGCAGGAACGGCGAGGCCTGGATGTCAGTGATCGAAAGAAATGGAGTGTAGCCAATACAAAGGAAAGGAGGAAGATAATACAGAGCGAAGTGCGAAAGATCGAGGAAGACCAACGGAAAGCGAAAGCGATATCACTCAGTACACAAGGGGCATGGACGAAGTGGGAGTCGGTTACGCCAAGGAAAATAACATGGCAGGACATGTTCAAAAAGGAGCCACTCCAACTTGGGTTCCTCCTACGAAGTGTGTACGACCTATTACTCACCCCGGTGAATCTGAAGAGGTGGTATAAAACCGATGGCGAAGACTGTGCACTATGCAAGAAAAGATGTACCCTAGAGCACGTGCTATCATCCTGTAAAACCGCTCTGATGCAGGGCCGGTATAGGTGGAGACATGACAGAGTGTTAGAGGCCCTAGCATCAATACTAGACCCTATCACGAAGACACAAAAACGAACCAAGCCATTAAGGTTTATCAATGTTGTTAAACCAGGAGCAATCCAGAAGAAGACACAACACCACACCGGAATACTGACAACAGCGAGTGATTGGCAGATGCGAGTGGACCTGAGGACGCGGCTGCAGTTTCCGGAGAAAATCGTACACACGACGCTGAGGCCAGATATCGTGATATGGTCCACGGCAACCAAGCAGGTCATCATGATAAAACTGACAATACCATGGGAAGAGAGAATTGAAGCTGCCTATGAAAGAAAGAAAACGAAATACGACGAGCTAAGAGCAGACTGTGAGAACAAAGGCTGGAAAGCATGGTGTACACCCTATAGGATCTGAGATAGGATGCAGAGGCTTTATCGGACGATCGGTGTGGACCATGAGCAAGATCCTCGGGATACAGGGAAACACCAGGAAAAAACTGAGCAAAACATGCGAACAAACATGTGAACGAGCATCAAATTGGATATGGCTGAAACGAAACGATGTGAGCTGGATACCATCATGATTGAGCCCCCGCACTCCAGAATGCAGGAATTAGCTACTCCTGGGGGCCCGCCGCTTGAAGTGTCTGGTTGATAAAGGGCCGAAACAACGACGAAATTAAAGTGGGTAACCACTGAAGAAGAAGAAGGAGTGCGGGAAGCGGATCAACAAAACATCCGAAAGTTAAACAATTGAATTGTCAAAATATCCTCTATATATCTGGTAAATGTGTGATTTAATCTCTATGTTTTAGTGACTATCGCCTTGTATTTTTATTTTATTTCTCCTTGTTATTCATATTTTAATAATCTTTACTTCTTATTTCTTTCTTCATCATATTTTTATTCTTCTTCGATTTCCTTATATACATTGTTTAAACTAATTATTCAACATATAAATTTCAAAATAACTGATATATGAAAAGGCACTCGAAATACACTGTAAATAATATTTTTTTGCGTCACTAATACTAAATGCTGTGACGTAAACAAATATGACATTGAACAAGGTTACTTATTATAACGCAATAATTATGGATGCAATTCTCTCGCTTCATGCTTTGGTGAACGTAGCGAACCTAGCTATTGGTGCTATGACAAGATTCGCAGGTGAACCTTGCGAACGTAGCTAACCATGGTTTTGTCCTGGTTCACTAGTGAACCTAGCGAACCTGGTGAACGCCAGTGAACCTTTTCTAGTCATGGACATGAATGCTTAGGAGAACGTTGTAATTACGAAGAACCACTAAATATTTTTTTAAACATGTTGCAAAAAGGTTTTCCTTTTTTCCAAGCCAGCTTGGCCAGCTTGACTGTTTCCAAGCTAGAATGATTTTTCTAGAATGACAGTCCCAGGCCAGCTTGATATTGTTTTTTGGGGAACAGCCCTTCATAAGTTGGTCTACAACAGTTGTAATGACGAATGTCATACCTGCTCGTCAAATGTATGATTGTGTGGTAGCTAGAAAAGTAAATAGATCTAAAAACAGTTTCAGATGAATTTGCCTGTTAAATAACATATGTTGTGAATCAAAGTTGATATATGTTATACATTCAGTAAATGAATCCAATGCCAAGGATTCAGGGTAAATTCATGATAGTAAATATATTTGATAATTACATGTTAACTATAATTTATAAAACAGTCTAAGCAAAAAAAAACAGTATAATAATTGAGTTTATTTTACACTGCATTTTACCTTTCTGTTTTAGTGTTGTTTTCAATTATACACAAAGACCATTTTTGTTGGTATGCCGATTAAGCGTTTAGGAACAAAACAAAATACAATGAAACGTGAACCATGGGGTGATCCCATAAATAAAACAAATATACGCTATTTTACTTGAAACTCAATTTTGAATTGATATCTAAATTTATTCAGATGAAATAAATAATGCTCCATTTTGACCCTGCACCTATCGTCCATTTGTTTTTTTTTATGAAAAAAAATAAGAATAAAGCCAATTTATCTTATAACTAGACATATTTTTGGTAACGCGCTTTGATTAGTTAAAGGCGTTTGACACAATAAGCAATAAACAAAAAGGTTTTCCCCATCCCTTTTCGTTTTGTATGCATGAGCACTAAGAATGAAAGAGGGATGGCGCCACCTTCGTGTTTTATACCAGATGGTTTTGTTTTGTTTAAGATGAAATCATGAATGTGCGATCATACCTTACACACCTTTTATTCCTTTTGTGTATCAATTGCATATGTTTTAAAAAGGAAAGGCGTTTTGCCATTTTGTACTTAACGCATTAAGCATAAAATAAAATATAGGTTCTTTGTTTTTGCATTTCTCATTTTCGCTTTTTACACATATCAAGAATTTAATCATAAATTTTGTTTTTTCATACAAGTACAATCTCGAAAAATCGAATGGATGGTAGGTACACGGACTAACACTTTTTGTTTTAAATTCTATATTTTGTTGTATCAAACTTATTTGAGACAATCCTATTTATAAATATAGGTTTATTGATATATAATTGATTCTTTAAACCTTTTCTAGGTGGTAACATATTTTGATATTGAAAACTTCAGTGATTAATCGCAATTTGTTTTTTTTTTTCATATAAGAATATACATTGTGATATAATATAGTTAAAAATATAACGCTTATTATATGCATATCTTATTTTTTATATATAACAATGATTCCAAGATTAAATGTCATTCTGTCATGACTTGGCAATTTTGACTGAAAGTTTGGTTGACAGCCGTCACGACGTTTTGATTGACAACCGTTAAAAAAGTCATGACGTCATGCTCGAGTATATAAGCTCCGACGACCGGAAGCTCGGGGCGCATTGCTTTGTTTACATTGACGACAGTGCATCTTTACGTTTTATCTCGTATAATTGAAAGGTTTATCGTTTATTACAACGTCTAAGGTATCATTTCAGATTAAATATTATATTACGCATTGCCTTAAGTTATTATGTGTCTAATATATTATTTATAACTTTGTTTTGACAAATAAAATCCGTTCTAAGGAACAAACTGAAATATTTGCTTTCTCATTCCTTGTGTTATAAAAGCACATATTTTTAGCTATTCTATTCGTAAATCTGTGTATACAAAATCACAAAAATACCAATACTAAATTACATTTCAAAACGTTTTCATTGTGAATAATTATATTGGATAAAAATGTTAAATATGCGTTCTAAAATACCACCTCTCTGCATTTTGTCTGAATATGAACTCTTCTTCTCTTTTTCCTCTTTATCATCATGTTCGTTGTCTAGATCATGTTTTTATCGTGTTTATGGTTGTTTTAGGTTGTATGTTTTTGTTAGTTTGCTCATCTTGTATATTTATATTCAAATGCATATGTATATACAAATTTATATGTATTTTCATAGAGTATATGTTTTAATTGGTGTGAAGTGTAAGGTATGGAATAAACACACACATCCAGTTTAAATTATTGTGACATAAAAACAGGTGTCAACATGTGTGAACAAATGGCATGTCTTTCTGTATATGTGTGAAATGTTCCTCTTCACTTTTCTTTTTCTTGCAATTTCAAAATAGCTTGAGCATCTATCACATATTGAGCCCGTTTGAACAATTTAGATTTATGAAATGAAAGCTTCATTGTGATACTTGAATCGATACTCAAAAACTAAAGAGCATTGCAGCAAATTAAAGAAAATAACATTTAAAAGTCAATGTATTAGTGTGTGTCATCAATGTACATCATATTGATATTCATGTTTCGGTTTAATATATTCTTCCATCAATTTTGATTCAAACCGTTAAGTGCCAATTGATTATAGAACTTTCTTTCAAGTTCAATTGCGAGTTTTTTTTTACAGCGAGAGACACATACACATCTTCAAATGTTTAATTGGGAAACAAATAGTTTTGTTAAAAGTTTATCTTGATTTACAAAATGTACATATTTCAATTGGATGATTTATTACCTTATCCCATAATTATATTACTTTGTTATATATTTTGATAGCAAATTATGTTATGCCTGACAATCTTTTGGAAAAACAAAAGTATTTTGTGATATTTGAAGCGTAAGATTATTAATATCTGAAAAATATATCAAATGCTACAAATTATTTTCATGCCACGCAAATCCTCATGTGTTGTTATATAATCATAAAGAGCCCCGTATTGATATATTTATTAAGAGTTTAATATGTTAATGATAATGAAGCAACGCAAAGTGACAGTAAAAAGTTTTATTTGAAAAATAAAATATATTTTCATAAGTGGAACTTTTAATTGATTGCCAATAGTTTGACTAATTGATTTCATTCTACAATTATCAATGAACAAAAATATGTGTAGTTTAATCATGCAGGTTTACCAGTTAAATATAGTCATTTCAATTATGCCGATAAAACTTAATTAATATATTTGAAGGTTTAACCTATTACATAATAGATTCGCTCTTAATAGATACAGTCCAGATACATTTATCACATAAAATGTAATAAGCTCTTATAATATAACTAATAAAATTAAGTATCTAAAAGTCATAATTATAAGCTATTTTTTTAAAACCATTTTTACAAACAATTATAGTCATCGATAACTCTATTACGCTATTTTACAATAACAAATTATATGAATTATTCAATGTTTCCATCGATATCAAGAAAGGGATTTAACGTTAGATTAATAGTTATTGGACATTGTTTGATATGTTATGATGAAAATTGTGTCGTTGTGTCTTGATAGTTATATATTATATAATTATTTCATTGAATGTCCCTTATTTTTAAACCCATGTTATTCACTGTTCTTCATCGTCATATTTGCCATTGAGATTTATGTCTCATCACATAGCTTTACAGTGAGATGCATTTGTAAAAGAGCATTGCAGTATGAGTCCAAATGACGAACACTCAAGCAAATATTAAACGCATGCCAATGCCATAGACTTGGGTGGAGATTTTAATGCCCCCAGGCCATGTTGAAATCGTGATTCAATTTACTTGCAATATATATTCAAGCGTATGTTACTGTTACATTATCATATAGATGTATCTCTATAGTCATAACAATCCAACAAATTTGGCTCCCTTTCTGTGAGATAAAAATAAAGAATATTAAAGCATTGTCTGGCATATTATATACATGTTTTGTGGAACAGTCATTGTTATTATTTATTGGTAATTAAGGCGATGATAAACCACAAAATGGGATATTGCAAAGTGTATCAAAACTATAGAAAACATGCTGTTTTGTCCGGCAGTCAACTTTTGATTTCTGTCTTGGATAAGTTATTTCGGATATTAACTATACATTCTAAGGCAATGGCTGTGATATACCTTATTCTTGGATATTTTGTTACATTTTCTTTAGCACAAGTAGCCGCAACCACTAATAGTAAGTACTATATTGATTTAATATTATGATGGATAAAACTACAAGCTAAGAAATCAACATCACAATTTATTGCACGTATATAAACTTACGAAAATGTTAAAGTTACCCTGTTTGACATGAATGATTTGATATACTAAGATGTTAATCATAACCGTTTTCTAATGATGTGAGACGATTAACAAGTAGAATATGTTATCGTTTTTTTCAAAGATAATTAATAAGAAAAAAAATACGTATAAAACCATGAATTTAGCATATGTTGGTGGTTTTGGCCTTAAAGTTAAATAGACTTATCGTAATTAGTATGTGGTTTGGAATCACAACAACAAATATTGTAAATTGTATGATGTCGTCTATATTATACTATTAATGAGCATCATAATTTTATTTTGATCTTATAATAATATTTAAAAATTCATATTGTACTCTCCTTGTTATAAATACAATGGATTGTCATATTTTCCTCTAATAATAGAAATCAATGTGACTTTTCTAATCGATTCCTTATCACATTTCAGCTACGAAAATTTGGAATGCATGTTACGGCGGAGAAGTTGATATTGATTGTGAAGGATCACTTCGGATAAGAATCATCAAAGAGGTGTACGGTAGACATAAGGATGAGAAATGCGTACCGGAAGCCTCGGATTGTAGTACAGAAGGAGACTTTTACAAGGAATTTTGTCATAGGAAAACCCGCTGCCTCCATAGAGGCGTACCTTGGCGATATATAAATAGAATAGGATGTACTGATGTGTATACGAACTATGTTCATTTGGAGTATCGTTGTGTATCAGATATACGTAAGTGAATCTTGATTGCAATTTATAAACATCAGTTTGTATATTTCACTTTAGCATGTAATTAAACTGTGAAATTAGATACAAAAGGTAATTTGTATTTTTGATTTTAAGGCGTTTGATTACATAATATTAAATTGAATAAGATATGCTTAATATTATTTTCAAGCTGCCATAAGGGTCACTAATGTTGTGTTAAATGAGAATGGTTTATTTGTCGATTGATACACTTTTGGGATTTTACCTATCTTTAGATAGATTAATAGGTAAGGCATAGGTAAGGCATAATCTTGTTAGACACACTTATTTAAGAAACAGCTTATGATATTTCAAAAACGCTATCAAATAACAGTTTTACTTCAGCATTTAAAATGGTTTATAATTGATTCCATCTTGTTTTTATATTAAAGCACCCACAACAACTACACCACCATACCACTGGTCGGATATCGGCGGACCCTGTAGGAGTGACCCTGACTGTCGTGATACGCATGCTGTATGTTTAGGAGGAATATGCAGATGCCCATTGGGATATTATGTAAAGAATAACGCATGCTGTAAGTAATTGTTAAAATTAAGATCGAGAGATTGAACAATGGACATTTAAAATAAATGACCAAATTAACATTTCGCACGAAAGAGGTTGTTGAATTTGTATAGTAAATGCGAGAAATCTCGGAATTCAATGCATTTACATTATTTAGATTATAGCATAATATCCTCAGATTCAAAGTGAGGATTCCAGCTTAAGAAAGTCTAATGGGTTATCACAAACAACCACACTTCATTGTTTATGATATCAATGACCGTTTAATTCGTGATGAAATCACTATCGACTCAAGTGGTTGCAAAGGTTGTAGTTGAAAACAACATTTATAATTTTATGTTTTTACTATCAATATGATTAAAAATTCAAGGGCACCCCACGACCTATTTTTTTTGAAAGTTTTTTGAAAGTTTTTTTAGCTATACCTGGCCCAATTTTGCTCATCTAGGCAGCTAGAATTCAGAGAGGACCACCCTTTGTCAAACTAAAAAAATCAGTTTTTAATAAAATTTCAATTTAGAACAATTAGCTATATGTTTCTGAATCAAATGAAAATAGAATTTTCAAAGGAATTCGTAAAAAATAGAATATTATTGGAAAAGCTGTTCCCTTAATTCTTGTAGCTAGATCGCATTATTTGAAAGTTTGTAGCTAGATCATTTTAAAAAAGGAATACCTTTTTTTTTAGAAGCACCTCGTGGGGTGCTCTTCACTTGAGCAACTTCCAAAATGAAAATTGAGAGTCTGGGCTAAAAATGTATTTTTGCGACATTTTGCGAAAACACTTTTAGTAAAGCACCTGTAGTTGGCAAATTTTCTCATAAGCACAATGCAAGTTTGTATCTCAACTGGCTGCCTTAAAATGTCCAAAACAAACTATTAGTCAAACAAATAATTCTGCCCAAACTCTCTAATAGCTGTA
Organism: Hydroides elegans; assembly: GCA_001703475.1. Lineage (NCBI taxonomy): Eukaryota > Metazoa > Annelida > Polychaeta > Sabellida > Serpulidae > Hydroides > Hydroides elegans. Next base: position 22,922 of record LQRL01186201.1, read on the forward strand.
TAATATTTCTATAAAATCACTTTTAATTTACCGGAAAAAAAGTGTTCTATTCTATGAATTACCAATTCACTGTTCAATCCATGTGAAAATAAATAACCCAAAATGATAAAATGTATTGACACTAGAGTGAAACAATGGAAGCAATCATTTCCTTCATCTTTAATTATTTGAAACGTACATAAGTTAACGTCGACATCAAATTCGTTATATTACTATGCGGTTTTTTTTAAAAAGGTTTTTATTTTTGTCGTAAAATCAACTGATTGCTGCCTTATAATGATAGCTTAGTATACTGATTGAACATAACAATAATTGATACTTATCAAATATAATTTGACCGTAAGCATCAATATCACATTTGAGTTAAATCCGGTATTTCTTACTTTATCGCCCACCCTGGCATAAGCGACTCGACATGGTTATTTTGTAATCGACTTGTGTATTTGACTTGATCTTAGAATTATAGCTTGATATGTAGATATACGTTTATAATGCACATTGATGTTGATTTTGCCATAGATAAAACACATATATTGTATTTCTTATAAATTATATAATTGGTTTCCAGATCAACTCATACCGCTTGGCAGAACTTGTGGTGTGGGCGATGTATGTGAAGACGATAATGCTGACTGTATACGAAATATTTGCACATGTGTATCTGGATTTTTCGACAGAAATGGAATTTGTGGTAAGCCTTCTATGGCACTACAGGCGCATCCATTTTAGTATTACTTATTAAGACCCCAACGTAAGATTGAGGCATATAGGGTTGATGTATCTGACTATCCCTCTACCTGGTATCGCTCATTAGGCCCCAACCCAAAAGGTTGGGGGCCTATAGGTTTGGGGTGTCCGTCCGTCTGTCCGTCCGTCTGTCCGTCTGTCTGTCCTTCATACTTTTTTGTACGGGCTAGAACTTTTGAACGGAAGGTCATAGAGACTTGGTTATAGGCTCAAATGAAAGGTCTTGGTCCGTAGATGTGTCTTTTGACCATTTCGGTCAAAAACACTCGACCGGAAGTTGTCAAATTAGCCAAAATATCCAAAAATAGCGGTTTTTCAAGACTTGAGCTTGTACGGGCTAGAACTTTTGGATTGAAGGTCATAGAGACTTGGTTATAGGCTCAAATGAAAGGTCTTAGTCCGTAGATGTGCCTTTTGACCATTTCGGTCAAAAATACCCGACCGGAAGTTGTCAAATTGGCCAAAATATACAAAAATAGCGTTTTTTTTTCAAGAATTGAGCTTGTACGGGCTAGAACTTTTGAACGGAAGGTCATAGAGACTTTGTTATAGGCCCTTATAAAAGGGCTTGGTCCGTAGATGTGCCTTTTGATCATTTCGATCAATAACACCCGACCGGAAGTTGTAAAATTGACCAAAATAGCCAAAAACATAGCGGTTTTTCAAGACTTGAGCTTGTACGGGCTAGAACTTTTGAACGGAAGGTCATAGAGACTTGATTATAGGCTCAAATGAAAGGTCTTGGTCCGTAGATGTGTCTTTTGACCATTTCGGTCAAAAATACCCGACCGGAAGTTGTCAAATTAGCCAAAATAGCAAAAAATGGCGGTTTTTTCAAGACTTGTACGGGATAGAACTTTTGAACGGAAGGTCATAGAGACTTCTGAAATACCCGAAAAGGACTTTGGGGGCGTTGGGGCCTGTTCGTGTTCACTGAATACTTGTTTAAACATTATATACATGTAGGCAATTCTAAGCCATCGTCTGGATTGTTAGGCCCCAACCCCAAAGGTTGGGGGCCTATAGATTCGGGGTGTCTGTCCGTCCGTCCGTCTGTCCGTCCGTCCGTCCGTCCGTCTGTCCGTCTGTCATCGATTCTTTTCCAGGCTGTTTCTTTGTAACGGATGGTCGTAGAGACCTGGGAATAGGCTCATATGAAAGGTCTTGGCCTGTAGATGTGCCTTTTGACAGTTTCGGCCAGGTTCGGCCACCGAAAATGGCCGAAATTGGCCAAAATGTCCGAAATCAGCGGTTTTTCGAAATAAAAGCTTTTCCAGGCTGTTTCTTTGTAACGGATGGTCGTAGAGACCTGTGAATAGGCTCATATGAAAGGTCTTGGCCTGTAGATGTGCCTTTTGACAGTTTCGGCCAGGTTCGGCCAACGGAAATGGCCGAATATGGCCAAAATGACCGAAAACATCGGTTTTTCGAAACATGAGCTTTTCCAGGCTGTTTCTTTGTAACGGATGGTCGTAGAGACCTGGGAATAGGCTCATATGAAAGGTGATGGCCTGTAGATGTGCCTTTTGACATTTTTTGCCAGATTCGACCACTGGAAGTGGCCGAAATTGGCCAAAATCACCAAAAACAGCGGTTTTTCGAAATATGACTTTTTTCAGGCTGTGTCTTTATAACGCATGGTCGTAGAGACCTGGGAATAGGCTCATATGAAAGGTGATGGCTTGTAGATGTGCCTTTTGACATTTTTTTTGCCAGATTCGACCACTGGAAATGGCCGAAATTGGCCAAAATCACCAAAAACAGCGGTTTTTCGAAATATGACTTTTTTCAGGCTGTGTCTTTATAACGCATGGTCGTAGAGACCTGGGAATAGGCTCATATGAAAGGTGATGGCTTGTAGATGTGCCTTTTGACATTTTTTTTGCCAGATTCGACCACTGGAAATGGCCGAAATCGGCCAAAATGTCCAAAAAACAGCGGTTGTTTTCGAAACATTGGCATATACGAGTTAGTAAATACCCCTTGGAATCGGGGGGCGGTTGGGGCCTTTTCGTGTTTCACAAATACTTCCTTGTTTCAGGTGGTTTGGGCCTTCTCGTATTTCAAAGATAGTTTACTGTCTACGGAGCTTTAATAATTGAACCCTTTTAAAGACATCCAGCAGAGATCACCAAATCACCTAAATTTCTGTCGGCCCGGCCGGCCGACAGTTTCTGATTTTTTGTCGGCCCGACCGAAAAGTTGTCGGCCCGAAATATTAAGCAGAAAATTAAGATAGGATCTTAACAAACCAAGTGTTCGCGCTTAAACCAAAATACTCATTGCCCGGAGGGCCAGTAACCCTTAAAACTTTTTGACCCGGCGGAAATCATCCTGGCCCTCCTAATATGGAGCATAAGATTACCTAAATTTTCGTGTTGGTAGTTACGAAACTATCCTTGAAATGTCACGAATGACAACCATAACTATTGAAAAATAAGCAGCGAGCGGAATTTATTCAGGATACTTATCTAAAGTATTAATGCTTTAAACTGCATCTTTGGGCCTGCGAGTGCCATCTAAAACAATTTTCGTTCAGTTAAGACGACGGTCGCGTATGCAGGTAACGATTGCTTGGGATGCTACCCTTATATCATAGCATATCCGAAAAACTTCAACATCACATGATCAAATTATAAAGATGTGTAAATGAACAAGCTGAATAGAACATTGTGATAAACGAACCGTTACCTATATTTCTTATGATAATCACCACGTTGATATAAAAAAAAAAAAAACCTCGATGACTGAAGATGCAAGCGCCAGAAGCGCGAGCGAAAATTTTCCTGATAACAATTGAGGATTCGGTAAAAAACTAAGAAATAAATGTCCGCATTTCAAAGTAAAAGTAACCGCAGGGCCAGTAATCTTAAAAGTTACTGGCCCGACCGAAAAAAAATTGGCTTCGGGCCTGAACGTAACCAATAAAAGTATTCAGTGAACACGAACAGGCCCCAACGCCCCCAAAGTCGTTTTCGAGTGTTTCAGAAGTCTCTATGACCTTCCGTTCAAAAGTTCTAGTCCGTACAAGCTCAAGTCTTAAAAAACCGCTAGTTTTGGCTATTTTGGCCAATTTGACACCTTCCGGTCGGGTGTTTTTGACCGAAATGGTCAAAAGGCACATCTACGGACCAAGACATTTCATTTGAGCCTATAACCAAGTCTTTATGACCTTCCGTTCAAAAGTTATAGCCCGTACAAGCTCAAGTCTTGAAAAACCGCTATTTTTGGATATTTTGGCCAATTTGAGAACTTCCGGTCGGGTGTTTTTGACCGAAATGGTCAAAAGGCACATCTACGGACCAAGACCTTTCATTTGAGCCTATAACCAAGT
>LQRL01186209.1:0-11611 GCA_001703475.1 Hydroides elegans
GGGGGGGGGGGGGGGGGGGGGGGGGGGGGGGGGGGGGGGGGGTACGAGAGAACCAGACCATACTGGTCTGGTTCTCTCGTATTTCCCCTACTCTTGTTCTTATGAATTTGTTATTGCACTTTATCATTTATTCAAGAATTATTATCAAATCTAATAGTTTAAAGTGTATTTTTTCAAGGGGCCGAAAAGTCTTCTACGAGGGGCCGAAGTGTATTTTACAAGGGGCCGAAGTGTTTTTTGCTAGGGGCCAAAGCGTCTTTTCACGAGGGGCCGAAGTGTCTTGACGAGGGGCCGAAGTGTCTTTTCCAAAAGGGGCCGAAGGGGCCGAAGTTGATAGGGGCTGAAGTGGTAGGGGCCGAAGTGTCCAATCCCCGTTTTAGATTGCACTCGCGCTAATGCACATGTCAATTCGAAGTATACATTCCATGTGTTTTCAATAACGAGATCGGCGACCGAAACATAAAATGTCGTAGACCCTATTTTGATCCTAGCCATTAAAATCTTAAATGTAGTAGAGCGTTTAGCTATCAACCTTTTAAAATGAATGGCATAAAGTATGTTTTAGAAGGGTAATACGACGTCATCCGGGTAATAAAATATTGAAATAGTTAGAACAATGCATAATGTTATTAATTGGGTACTTTCCGGTTCAAAACGGTATATTCTTTGCTTCAAAATTTCAAAACTCATCGTCAGAGGGTGGAAATATCGAGACAAGCATCTAGTTTTTCCTTATAATCTTTTAAGGGGAACAGCCTTTTCAAACATTTTTATGTTTCTGACAAAGGTATGCTAATGGATCACCGAATGCAAACAAAAAAATCGATGAAACATTTTTAAAACGTCAATAAAAAAGCATTTTATAAAAAATTACATGTTTTTTGCACGGTAGACCGGTGATCATCTTGTAGTAGACTCCCACGCCGTTCGTAAACCGGCGATTGATTGCCAGGGGTGGACTGGCTGATGCGATCTTTTTTTTTCTGCTTCTTCTGTGTTAATTCCCTTAGCGGACTATTCTTTTAAGTTTCGGTCCATTCGAGTGGCCTTTTTAAGTGAGTTTTGTTTCACCCGAAATAGAATAGATAATCGTAATGTGGTAAATAACACAACTTGAATACTTTGCTATCATATGAAATAGGTGTATGCGATGCGGACCCAGTAACGGCAATGGTTTAACACATTAAACCCGTGTTATATGTTTTGGTATCATCTACACCCGCGCCTTTTCGCCATATCCATTCTAAAATAGCATTGCTAGATAATGCTCCAATTTCAATTTCGATAATATTTCGCAGGGTGTCCTTCTGTCATAAATGTCCTTGACGCAATAAGAACGCAAAGACACTGTGAGATGCGATCTATTTTTTTTTCCTGTTTTTTTTTCTGCGTTAATTCCCTTAGCGGACTAATCTTTTAAGTTTTGGTCCATTCGAGTGACACTTTTTTTCTTCTCGGAGATAGCATCAGCGTTGTTTCTAGATTGCGTTATGAAGGTATAACTGGTTTTGTTTTTTGTGGACATTTTTAAAAAAATGTTGCAGAAAAAGAGCTGCTTGGTGTATGAACAATGTAGATACATGAAGATGCCATCACAAGTTAAAATGATATCAAAATACAAATAAGCTGGAAAATATGCCGTCTGAAATCACACATCAATAAGGAACTTTTTTTTTGCATTAGCGTTTGGAAACATATGTGTCGTAACTATTTCAAGAGATCGAAATATACACAAATGAGGAATAATATTAAAAAAAAAAACAATATTAAGATGCTGTGGGTGATCGTGTTTTTTTTTTCGAAACAAACTTCCTCGAACATGGTCCAAATTACACTAAAACTCTTGGATCGACAAAACCCACAAAACACATTATTCCCGCTCTAAACCCCGCAGATTATCTGTCACTTGCAGAGCCTCGTTTTCGCATAATCGTCTGCCATCAAATTGCCGCAAAAAGGCAATCACATGCTCTTAAGTTGTTTACGACAGGTTTGTTTCGGGATGTATAATATGTTGGGAGATGAGTCTTTGAGTCTACATGAATAGATTTTGCGGAATATCTTTTAATGAGGTGATTGAAATGAGGGACAAGTGAGAGATAAATTCAAGTTTCTTGCAAATGATTTTTCCTAAATTAATGTTTACATCGTGATGTTAGAGTTAGATGAAAAAACAAGACTATTACTCTTCTTCTATAAGACTTTGCGCCACGATGCTCAAACAAATTGTTCGAAAAATCAATCCACAACAATGTTCGCACAAAACAGTATAAATACATAAACAATTTGATATAATACAATTTTAATATATTGTAAATGTCTGAATACGTTACTGATAAATGTATTAATTATACATGGAATTAGATACGCAAAACTCAAGTAAGCTGAGTGTAATGTCATTTATCACTATTTGACTACGATTAAACGAGCATTTAATGTATTTTATACGACAAATCTGTCATGATTTATAAAGATACATTTCAAAAAACAATTGCTTAAGTTAAGAGCAGGTAGGATCCTTTTTAGCATACATGTATGTGAATGTTCCAAGATATTCTACATATACGAATATACATACATGTACACTGTATATGTAATTTTAGACAGTTTGGCAAATTACTGATTCAGCATGATAGGTGCAATTACCAAAACTATTTATGGGTAGAGCCAGCAGATATTTTGAAAATTAAATGTCCAATAGAGGTTCAAGTATAGTTATACTTTTAAAAAAACTGGTCTAAATACAAAATAAGGTCATTTATAAATGATTTATTTAAGTTAATTGTGCACGATACTGTATGAGGAAGTTAATTTCACAAGTCGTGCTTCGTTTATAATATATCTATAAAACTACTTATAAAACTATCTATATAAACTATCTATATAAAGTATTTGATAATTTAAAAAAAAAACATGAATAAACAATATACCAAAAGTAACTCACCAATGGGTTGTAAATTTGCAATTTTTATCCAACTTGCCAGAGCAAGAGAAAGAACACATTTCCAAATTGCATGCATCATTCTTGAATAAATGATAAAAAATAAATGTATTTTCAAAATTCGATTTGATTATTGTGTTTTATGTTTAAGTTATTCAAACTGATGAATAATTATCCATTGATTAAAATCCCGATCATTTATATGGCTAAAATCATTTATTTCAATTATTGTTGATCTCATAACTTTAATTCGAAGAATAATATCAGCGCACTAATAAATTTGTTTAAGAATATCCGAACGACATGTGCTTGTAAAGCTAACTTGCTGCTAACTTAGTTTGTCTCCGATTAATAAATCAGCATTTAACTTGACACAGCAACTCTCATGCCTTATCAAATGAGAGCGCATAGAATTGAATAAAAAATCCTAACTGCATAATTTACGCGTCGTGTCTTTTGAAAAGTGCGCAAGCTTCTATGCGAATCCAGTTCCTCAATTCGCTCGATAAAATATGAAAGTAACTCTTCAATGCATCCTTTTAAAACGCGGAAACAATAAGTTTGTATTTCAATTAGAGGTCCCCTCCTTTTGTTTGCTCATTCCCCTTTCACAAGCCACCATCTAAATCATTCAAGCAAATCCAGTGTTATACAGAATGGTTCCAATATTCTAAAAGAGCTGTTTATCGGTTTGATGCTTGCAAAGTGACGGAGTGACGGAGATTTATTTTTGGTTTGTCGTTTAGGGCATTAATCAATGCGTCACTAAGTTGCTACAGGAGGTTTGCGCGATCGCGTTAAAGGAGAGAGAACGAGAGAGAGTTTGGAGGTTGGAAATGAGTTCCGTAATGTTACGTTTTTCTCGCATTGAAAAAATCTTGTCTTTGACTTGTATATAATTGGGATATTCATATAAAATGTTATCACCGAATGTCAGTTCTGTAATCGCACAGAGTAGGTGAAAGAGAGAGAGGCGACACAAATAGAATTGAAGGAAAGATAGAAAGAGAGAGATAGATGGATAGAGAGGGAGAGAGAGAGAGAGCGAGAGCCAGTGAGAGAAATGAGGGAGACTGAGAGCTTGTCGGTAATGCGAGCTAATAATTTTGGTAAAGACCAACTCTTGAGATGCTCATCTTGTATTGTTTTTTTTTTCATCTCACGAAAGACACTTGCTTGACACTTGTCTTCATTCACACAGGGCTTTAGGCCAGAGGGAAGATGAAGCTTTATTTCAATGTCCATGTGCTGAACTATTTTATTTTCAGATTCGTTGTTTCTAAGCAATGAGGAAGAAATCTGCGTGTTGATATTAACTTTCAGTTGTCTTTTTTTTCTAGCAGATGAATTTGTGTTTTTTTTTTATATAAGAAGATAGGATTTTAGGCCTAAAAATTATTTTTGAAAATTCGGCAAAAAGTAAAAGATTTATCTTAAAAGTTTATTGATGAATGGTCTGGACTGCATAGTTGGCCAATTCGCTCAAACATACTTTAGGTGCAAAACATTGTTGCACTTTTTGGCATGGTCAATCCTGTAAAATCAGGGTGGATATATTTGTTTTGTGTGTGTGCTTTTATTAATCAATCAAAACTGGCAGCAGTGTCCAAATCGCGAGCCACAGGCCATGTCATTTAAAGCAAGGGACGTTGTTGCAACGTCGCACTTTGTGAAGGACCCGACATCACAAAGTCGTTGCCATTTTGTTGCGTATTAACGTTTGACGTAACATATTTATTCATTGAAATGATAATGGTCGTAAGCCTTATTTCGACATATTCCATATAACTACATATTTTTCCTATATCTGCAAAAATGCAACGAAAAATGCCGCATCCAAACCCATGTTTAGAGGCGCAATATTAACGCCAACGTCAGGCGACGTCTAACATGTCTAACGATTAACAGTCTAGCCCAGTCTTTTCCTAAGCAAAGCCTTGGTCTGTAGACCCAAAGTCCATCGATGGATGACAAAGCACTCGTGAAATCTCAGCGGAGTGATTGAAAGAGTCTTATCAACATTGTCACAGTGCAGTCCCAAATGTCTGTTTAGCGCAGCAGCTATTTAGGACCTGGCCACACTAGACGTTTATTTTCACTGAATCAAACGTTCTTTATGTTAAACAGCTCTGACTGAGCTTTTTTCTCTGGAAAGTGATTGAAAGAGTCTTATCAACATTGTCACAGTGAGGTCCCCGATGTCTGTTTACTGCAGCAGCCGATTTAGAGCATGGTTACATCGGATGCTATTTTTACCTTAAGCTCAGACTGAGCTTATTGTTCTCTGTAACATATGTCTGGTAGATATAAATTTAATGTTTAGATATCGTGAATGAGATTCTCTCTCAATGTTTTAGTATGCTCTTACAGCTTCATAAAATATTGAAGAATATATTGAAGTTAGGTAAAAGCGCTTCCTTAAGGGATGACGCTCCTTGTGTGACCATGTCTTAATCCCTTTTCGCCAAGGCAAATGTATCCCTGTTTCCAACCCAAAACCTAGCTTTTGCAAGCTTTTGTTTCCTTGTTCTAACTTCCTTTCCCTTTTTAACGATAGCCCCAGGCACTGTCAATATTTCTTTAACCGTTGACCTAAGGACACAATCACAGTACCCATACACGAAGAGTACCTCACGAGGTGTTCCTCAAAAAAGTGTTCCTTTTCAAAATTGATCTAGCTACAAACTTCCAAAAATGGCCTTCTAGCTACAACAAATTAGGGAATACCTTTTTAGATTTTTATCAAATTTTATAAATTCTTTCGTCAATATAGGGTATAATTTTATTCACAAATATCTATCTAGGCTAAATAAACTTTAATACAACTAGAAATTGGTCATATATACCATTTTTACTATTTTCATTTTTCATACAAGGTGTTCCTCTTATGATTCTAGCCAGCTAGATGAGCGCAGTGAGCTCAGCTAGCTACAAAAATAGGAACACCATTTTGTAAAATTTATTTTTCTAAATGAGGTTACTTATGGCATATTTCAATGTTACAAGTGATTTTATGTTCAAATAAACACTTTTTTTAAATTATGTCGTGGAGTGCCCTTCCCCATACACTAATTGGATCGTCCTCTCAGAGTAAACACACTTTGTGTTTGCTTATAGTTGCTTATATAAGCAAGTGTCACAAATAAGCCATTGTGTGCATAAACTACATAAGTGGCTACACTGATTGATTGTGAGTTGATTGTTGCATAATAACCATCATATACTACAGTGGTTTTGCAAAGGACACCCATTTTAGTTTAAACAAAATAGAATACATTTTACATTCATATACTTAAGAATATCATTAATGTTTCTTTATTACAATTACATTTTATGAAACTGTTTACTTTTTGCAACCTAGATGAGTTTCTTCTCCCTGTCTGACCATCTTGAAACAGAAAAGGAACACCGGGTTGTGAGGTATTGAAAATATTTAAATCATCAATCACATATAAAACATATCATTTGGCTTTAACATGTATTTGATCATGAGCAGGCCATGTTGAATCTGCTTCGGAACCCCTTTTATGGTTCAGCTAGTGTGATGTATTTAATTTGCATATCAAACATTATCATTTTATGCATTTTTATTGCTGTCATAAAATCTTGTGACACAAACCAGTCGAGGCACTATGCACATCGAACCATCTAATCATACTTAGTACTCGTTTAATAAGTTTAATAGCTCCATGTTGGCAATACATGCCATTAAGAGCATTCTCTGTACTTTGCGTAAACGGGATGACACTAATTACAAGTGACTGTTGGGGTGTTGTACCAACAAATGTAGCAACCCAGCCAGGGATCAATCCATATCGACTAACTTCGTTGAGACGTTGCTTTTTCGCATGTTTAGTTTAAGTTTGTTTCTGTGCTGCATGTCGAGACCATGTGACCAAAGCGTTGTGACACGATGTCACTATGACAAAATATGATTTAGTGACGCAATCGGCAAACATCGGAAAGAACGATAAGACGAATAATAATATTGAGCCTTTAGATGTTAATTATTCGTTAAATTTAGTCATAAACGCTGAAACAGGCATAACATCAACTTTAGGTAATATGCCACGACAGAATTATTTTTTTTATGATGAAAAAATACTGGTTTTTACTGTTCCGGAAAGTTCACTGTTTTCATATGACGCCACGACATCAACGTAATGTCCTGACGATCTTTTCCACTTCAAAATATGAACAAGTATGATCAGTCAAACTGCTATACAACGCTCTACTGCAATGTTCTTGTTCGATGTCGCGACGTTGCAGCAATGGTCCTTGTCCAATGGGTTGAGAGTTCGATGCACTATTTTTTTGAGTGTGACGCTTTGCCCTTAATGCTACGCGACACATGTGACCAGAGTGATTTTCACTTTCGAAATTAATGCGCGTCGCTGTTCGGTTCAGCTGTACAAGTGATACGAGTGCATGCGAAATAAAAGTAGAAATCTGTAATTTGTTTAAAAAATGTGGAAGTGAACAGAACAATAAAAGAATCCAAGTATTGAATCATATAACAATAAAATCTTGAAATAATATAATACTCATAGAAATAATATTTTAAAATTCATATTTAACATTAATTGCGAATGGTAAGAAATTGTAATTGTCAGACATTTACATTTTATGGTCCAAAATTATATTTTATATTGATTAATGATTTGATAAAGCTGTTGTGTGGTTCAGTACAATCATATAAGCAGTAATACTCTGTAATTCAAACATACCGACTTTATGGTTTTCAAACACGAACAATTGATTAAACCATTAAACTGCTATAGATTAAAAATTAAATGAGAGTAATATACTCATTTTAATCGTTGATGATTAATCATCGTTGTTATAGTGTTATTGATGCATTTAAAAAAAAAAGAATGCATAACAACAATTTTATATGAATTGCAAAATATATTTATAAGACATTTAACAACTAGGTTGTTTCGAGATTATTGTTTGTCGCAATTATCAATGTGATTTCTCGAGACCGAGTTTGTGCGCAATGACGTGTTGATGTGTACGGAGAGTGAATAGACTGTTTTAAACTTTTTCGCAGAAAGGGTTACCCCTGTTAAGATAAAAATATCAACATTTCATATGGCTAGAGTGTATTTCTTTTCCCCGTTTTATTGTTATTACTTTTAAATGGCTCTTTTGTTGCATTTTCTTCTCTGCTATTATAGTGATTACTCAGTGACCGGTTCCGAGCGCAATGTTGCGTAGGTGTATATAGAAGGCCATTGGGTTAATAACTTGCCTGAACCTTGCGTTTTTATCTAGACAATGGTTTCTCTTTGAAGATGCAAATGTACTACATGACCAAATGACTTTCTTATTTTGTTTGTTTTGATCTGTGTTCAGATGGTTGAAATACCTCATTTTTTTTTTACATTTTTCGTTGTTTTCAACTTTGTTTGCGATTATCGAATGCTCTCTGTATAACCTTTTTTGTGTGCACATTTTATTGAAATTACCAAATGCCTTTTCTTCAGTCCTTTTCGGGACGACAGGGTCCATTTTACGTAAATGTCTATCAATGTCTTCCTGACCGAAAATTGTTGTTATTTATTACATTTTTCGCCAGGTTTTGTGTTTAAGATGACATACACGCCTTCTTTAAGAAATCCTGCTTTCTTTATTATATTGCATTTGGTCTCCACTTTTTATTGCATTCTTTATTGCAATTACCAAATGCCTTTTCTTCAGTCCTGCTCTGGGTGACAGGGTGTGCTGGTGTGTATGCTGGGTCGGGAGGGTTAATTAAGACACGTTCTGAGTACGTCTGTGAAAAGTCCCATTTGGCAAGAGGTCACCCGACGTTGTAACAAACATTGCAACGACGATTTTCTAGTTCTAAACGGCTCATTTCCTTATGTTATTTTGTCAATGGCTGCCGTAACCAGGCCGAGGACGTCACTATTTGTTCGGACGTCTGTGTTTACAGTGACGTTGCTGAAAACCTAGACGTCCAGAATAAAAGGGGCGCCCTCGTCCTGATAGCCGGGACACCACTGCGTTATTATACATGTACGTCACGACGTAATCGAATGCTACACCAATGATACATCATTAAATAATGTCCGGCTACTTTCAAATTAAACAAATTGATCATGATGTAGCTTTGTTGTCTGACCTACTTAAATTCTACTTTAGGTAAATATTTAAAAACCGTCCTGAATACTTTGCTCCGTCGTCGCTTTGTAAACCATAACGTCACCTTTATAAAGTTGTGATTTACAGCGTGATTTCAACGTCGCGTCTCTCTGTGACATTGTAACATTTTTTGCGTTGAGAGTGAGTCTTTGCCCTTCTGTCAACACACGTTTGTCTTGAGAAGCAATCAATTAGTTTAATAACATGAATTGCACAAAACAGGTGTATTTGCTCTTATATTTTCTTATGGGAGAATCTTTGTATATGCATGTTCAAAACGCTTTTTCTTATGGTGAAATGAAAACTTATGGAACATATATTTCGAAACATGATTTCACAAATACTTAGTAATAAGAAAACGTTTAGTTTCTAGGTTGCATTTTTTCAATTAGATAAGATGTTCCTTTAAACATGGTATACAGTACTCAATTAGTTTTTCTTTTCATAATGTTGATACATAATAATAACGTCTTTAATCATAAAAAAATATGAATACATTTTAAGATCAAAAAGTATACCACAATGTTGATTTAACATTTTTCATCTCATATCAAATTCGCATTTATACCAATATTGGAATAATTTCGACAGTTCGAAATCGAACTAGCAATGCAAATAAAGTCAACAATATATTTACTTTAGGTAAAGTAGGCCTATAGAACAATAGCAGGGAAATCCCCTTTCTTCGCGTCTGCGTCTGCGGAATTTAAATTGGTATAAAACATAGTGACCCCTGTGGAATTATTACCGCTGGGTTTACTATGTTTTATACTAATTCAAATTCCGCAGACGCAGATGCAAAGATCCACTGAATGCACCAATACGGATCCAGGAAACCCAATAAAACTTCACAGCCTTTTATGTTGTTTGTTTCAGGATACCACCCTTCTAGTATCATTTAAATTTTGATGACTCAGGATATAAGAGAATGGATCAAAAGCCTCGGTGAAACGTATATGCTTTTGTTCACATCCCCATAAAAATTGTATAAGTTCTATTTGCAAGATGAATCATTACAATAATTTATTCAGGAAGGAAACAATGTTTGTTATTGATATGTGATCAAAGATGTGCATTATCGTTACGTTTTATAACTTTAATAATGTAATGCGACTTTGTATCAGTTGTTGTGCATTTACTTGTCAATAATTCACTTGAAAGACAATAGGGGTAACGAGAAATCAAAGTTCGCGCGCAATTGAAAGACAAAAACAGTCCAGATGACTTAGTTATGTTTTAACATTTTAAAGGAGTAACCGCGCGACTCAATAAAGAATCATACTTTCACCCACAATTGTTGAAATTAAAAATGTCCTTTTTTATGCCAATTTTTACAAAATATCTAGTAACCAATATGCCTGCTGAAACCTTCAATGAAGTTGATATTATTATGTGCAAATAAAACACGTTGTTGCAAAAGCACATGTGACAACACAATTGTGCCATTAACAAAAACATTTTCGGAAATCCGCTTAGCGAAATCACATTCGATATTCGTTAAAAGTGTAAACAGCGAAACGTCGCGGTTATTAGTTCGCGAGCTAGCGAAATATCGATCGCGAGGCAATAAAGAGAAGCGAAATTATCAGCAACTAGTGAACAAGCGGAAAGAGCTATATTTGGACAGATATGCTTGATTTGGTTTGCTATTAAACATAGTTCTTTAATTTGAAGTAATAAAAAGCATGCATTGCAGCTCGGTAAAGCAAACAGGTTTTCCAAAAACAATGAAATGCAAAAGAAAACATTTACAATTTGTTCCTTAGGATGATATCTTTATTTCCATAATTGCAAAACTTATATAATGGCTAAAATCCGCATGAGAATGGATAGAAGATTCACGTTCGATTCATGTTTAATTGTATTGTATGTGATCGCTGCGAAATTCAAAGTAAATGGAATGAATTAAGAACTAGATCATCTAATACTCGTAGAGTACAATTTATCTGCAATCTTTTCCTCTATATTTTTTAAAAATATTTTCTATATGACAAAAAACGGTTTTATTGATTCAGACAATCAATAATATAATTTCATCAAAACTAGTTTAATAATTCAGGCAACCAATGAAACAATATAAGACCGTGTCTATTTTAATGGGTAGAATTATATGAAGGAAATCCCACGACAACAAAATAATGGTTTTTGAACATTTAAATTTTGCGAAAAGATGTTCACTTTTTTCCAAGCCAGCTGGGCTGTTTCGCCTTTTCTATCCAGCTTGGCCTGAAAAGGTACACCTTTTGCGAAAAATTTAAATGTTAAATGGAAGCAAATTACCTATCATATCATGCAAATAACAGTTAATCAAATAATGCAAGCAAGTTTATCGAATTTCAAAATAATTACTGTCACTAATTATTGTAAAAAAAAATTAAGGTGTTCCTCCTACCCCTCCAATCCCCAAGATTGAATGCATATTCAAAAAATTCCAGGTCAGAATTTGATGGTAATATATGTTTTAGGGAACGGCTCGTGATGTGCTCTTTTTATTACATAATAACCCAGTTTTATACAAAT
>LQRL01186228.1:6549-19785 GCA_001703475.1 Hydroides elegans
CTCATTAATTACAAGCTAAGTAGCTTCCCCTTTCCTTTGGTGAGAGCCCTAACCCATCCCCATATAAAAACCATGCACTTCGCACCAAACGCACATGAGCTACCTACCCCCTAAGGTAAGCTAAAAAGTCAAGGAATATTATGAAAAGCAAGAAAACATTTTAGAAAACGATTTTTAGGATAAAACAAAGAAAAATAAGAAAATATCTGAACACAATAACTCGATGCATTCAGTATCGCTGGATTAAATTTAAGTGCAATATAATTGATTTCTCTAGTACCGTGTCAAACAAAGAATGTGTTACCCTACTTTCAATGAATTTAGTGACCTTCAAAATGACCGGAGTAAATTTAAAACAAAACGCGGTACAAGAGGGGGGGCGAATTAGGCCAATACGAACAATAATTAGCAAATCTAGGCCATCAAATGACCCAAAAATCGAAAATCGGTCAGGAAGCAATCAAAACAACCTAACAAAAATCCAAATAAAGGACGAAAATAAGTTCGAATTTCCAGTTATATATTTTGCAAATGCCAGATCCTTACAAAACAAAATCGATGAATTGTCATGTGAACTAAAATCAAACAAAGTTGATATAGCTATCATATCAGAAACATGGCTGAATGAACCAATTCCTGATCAACTTTTAAACATCGACGGATATCAAATTTTAAGAAACGATAGAACAAATAAAAGAGGCGGAGGTGTCTACCTATATGTCAAGCAAAACATGAAATTCAAACGATGGGATATGCTTGAAAACAGTGAAAAAGAGACAATCTGGATTACCGTGCGGCCCAAAAAGCTACCTCGCGATATTTCAAATCTAACAATAGTAGGGGTATACCATCCCCCACAGGCAAACCATGTCGAAATGAAAAACCACCTAGATTTCCGAATAGACCATTTGAAACGTCAATTCCCAAACTCTGGATTTGTGATCGTCGGAGACTTTAACCAATACCCGGATAAATACCTGACTCAAAGTCACAATCTGACACAAACAGTGAAATCTTTCACAAGGGAAAATAAGATTTTGGATAAATGTTTTACAAATACAGACGCCCTCTATGAAAAAACAGCTATTATCTCGCACCTCGAACGATCTGACCACAGTGCGGTATTGTGCAAACCTTCCAAAAACGCAAAATACGATAAAGGCCAAAAGAAAACGAAACTACACAGGGCCTCCGGAAAAAAACGAAAAAACACTATTCGTTCACGCATTGAAAAACACCAAGTGGGACGAAATGTACAGGCTTGAAACATGCGCTAAACAATTCGAATTCTTCGACAAAACGATGATCAACCTAATCGACACGCATTTTCCGATGAAAACAACAACAACGCATACCAAGGATAAGCCATGGGTAACACCTGAGTACAAGGATCTAATCAGAAAACGCCAACGCGCCAAACTCCGAGGCGACACCGCAGCATACAAAAGTATGCGAAATCGCATAAATCGCCAGACAAATCGCCTCCGCTCCAAACTATACAAAGCCAAAGTGCAGCAGTTGTTAACATCAGACTCACGTCAATGGTGGAATAGCATAAAGGATATAATAGGATAAATCATACATTTTCCGGTATGATTCAAGATTATACAAACGGGGACCACGCAAAATTCGCAAACACAGTAAACACATTCTTTCACAGCGTATCGGCTGACCTCCCTCCTCTCGCCCCAAAACCGGAGACACTCTGTTCGACACACATTGCGAGGATACATATCTAGTCTCTGTAGAACAGATTGAACGGCAATTTATGAGGGTAAAAAACGGAAAGGCGGCAGGCCCAGATGGCATTCAAGCTTGGATGCTTCGGGACCTAGCACCGTTGCTTGCCCAACCCCTCACCGCAATTTATAACAGTTCGATTCGAGAAGGATATGTACCATAAAAATGGAAACAAGCAATACTCTGCCCGCTCCCGAAGAAATCACCACCCAACGTTCTCGAAAAGGACATCCGACCCATATCGCTTACCTGTCTACCGGCCAAGGAACTCGAACGAATCGTCATACAACAGCTCCGAAAATACACCGCGCAAACAGCAGCCCCCATACAATTCGGAAATAAAAAAGGCGTGTCGACCACCCATATACTCGTTAAAGCTTCTTCACACATGGCATGCGGCAGTAGATAACGGCGATTCAGTAAGAATAGTGTATCTTGATTATTCAAAGGGTTTTGACCGCGTCAACCATCACATTCTCCTAGAAAAGCTGAAATCGTTTGATATACCACCGTATCTCCTCTCATGGTTTACATCCTTCCTCACACGTCGCTCGCAGTACGTACGTCTAGGAGACATTCTCTCGGATATCTTGTTTTTGAATGGGGCAGTGCCACAGGGTGCAATTTTCGGCATGGAAGGCTTCCTGGCACTAATTGACGATCTGCGGCCACCACTCCCCATCTTCAAATATGTAGACGATAGTACAGCTTTTGATATCATATGCAAGAAGAACCCGAACTCAACGCGTTTACAGACTTCGATTGACCATACCACGCAATGGACTCGCGACAATTATATGAAAATAAACACTCAAAAGACACATGAAATGGTTATTTTCTTTCAAAAAGAAAAACCAAATCCACCCCCGATCATGATCGACGGCGAAAGCATTGAAAGAGTAACGGTGGCAAAGCTCGTGGGTCTACACATCCAGGACAACCTAAAATGTGATACACATATCGAGAATATTGTCAAAAAGGCGCGTTCGAAGCTGTATTTTCTACAAAAGATCAAGCGAGCAGGCGCCCCGTGTGAACAGTTGTTGCACTTTTACAAAAGTGTAATCGTGCCCCAGCTAGAATACGCCGCCCCAGCTTGGGCGACGTCGCTAAGCAAAGAACAACGGTATGCCCTTGAAAGCATTCAAAAAAGGGCCCTTCGTATCATTTTGCCTGATCTAGACTATGCCCAAGCCCTAGAGAAAACCGGGTTTGAAACACTGGAAAAAAGGCGTGAAAATATATGTAGAAACTTTTTTTAAGAAAATGACACTACCCGGTAGAATACTTAGTGACCTCTTAACTAAAAACAACAAACAAAGCATTGTCTTCGTCGTCAGAAACAATTCTATCTGCCTAAATGTAGAACAAGTCGTTTTGAATCATCATTTGTTCCTTATAGCCTTTTTAGTTTCCAATGACTGTGATATATATTTAGCATTACATTCTAGTCATTCAAGATATTGATAATGTTAGCAATATGTATTGATATTAATTTTATTCTTAAATAATGTTTATAATATATAGCTCAAATAATTTTATATGTAGTAATTCAATCGCATTATATTATGCAGATTGCAATCAATAAAACATATCTTATCTTATCTTATCCCTCCTTATATCCGGGACCTTAACTGAGGTTTCTTAAGAAAAGACCACTGTGTGGCTTAAAAACATTCTTCCCTTACCTAAACCCGTACTCCCTCTGGCTGTCCATATAGACTTACCTCGTCCCGCGCTCTTATCCAGTCTTATCTCACACCATTTACAACACTCCCAGAATCTTTACGCGTTGTCTATGACTATTTTGACATACATTGTATTTGTACACCTCTCATCCTCCAGCTTACTCTCCTTCTACATTTCCCTCCTCCTTGCTACCCCTTTCCCAGCCCAGCTTAGCCTATCAGCCTACACCGTTTCTCCCATGTCCTCAAATCCCACCAATGTCCTTATTCTATACTCTATTGTCTAATCGCGCCCCCTTCTCCTAACACTTTCTCTCTTTCAGCCTTGAAATTCTTGCATTCTAAAAGAATGTGTTCTTGCGTATCCTCGGCTCCTGTTTTACGACACAAGCATTTTCCTTGGTCAAGAAAGTTTAGATGTCGCCAATTTTCCGGCTGTTAAAATATACCATATCCCCTATAAAAAGTTCTGACCTCTTTGAATATCATCACATTAAAAACAGGGAAGCAGAATCACATTTTGTATGTATGTTTATACAAAATGAGTTACTGCTCTCCTATTTGTTCCATCGTTACGCTCCAAGCTGGTTTAAAATCAGGAACAGCTGAGCGGGCTTAAAAAAAGTGAATACATTGATTGCAAAAAAAAACATATAAGAGAGGTTGGACAAAACTATCGAAAAGTTATCGAGTATATTTGAAATGAACATACATGTATATTGTAGTTTATCTATATTTTTACACGTTATCAGTCTTAGGAAGAATCGAAAATGTCATTGTAATTTAATTATATTTTCGCTTTATAAGATCATTAAGATGTTTATAAGAGAGTTGGACTAAATCATTTCTTTCGATGAAAATATGTTTGGACTGTATAAAACTTTAGACCAACCATTATGGACATTGAGAAAGTAACATAATCAACCCACCTTGGGTGGATTACTATAGCAAACAAATGCTGTATTTGATATGAGACGGTTGTTTTTAGGAATATTCGCATTTAAATTTATCGTTTTTATCAAAAATTTGGTTACTGCTTCTTTGAGACCACTTCTTAATGAAATATTCATTATCTCAGTAAGCGGTTTAACTAAAACATAAAATAATTATGCACTCTTACTTAATTAGTAGGCACGGGATCTTGTCCGAGCTCTAGAGTACGAATTTAATATTCATTGCCAAAACCACTTCAAAGTTTGACTCAACAAGTATTTAGGACTCAACCTCCACATTACTCTAAGCTAGGAATGCATACAGTGATGCAATAGCCAAGCGAGTAAACACCATGTGCTCACTCCCAAATAGAAACCTACACCGATGCTGAAAGAAAACAAATAATACAACTTATCATGCCCTTTTGTGTCCGCTTGTAGAATATGTTAGTTCAGTATGGGACCTCATACCAAAGTCGACTCTGAGAAGATTAAGTGCGTCCAACTAAAATCAGTAATATTTATATGCGGCGACTACAGGAAACAATTCCAACTGTCATCTTCATACCTAATACAAACATACGCGAGATTCCATTCGTCGTCCTATAAAGCAAAACCATGGTGTATCAGAAGTCCTTTTACCGTAAACTATCCAGCTCCCTGGATATCAATATCAAAATCTGTGGTTCGCTTGATCACTTCAAGGCTGAACTACAGAAGACATGCCTACAATAAGAGCATCATGTGTTTAGTGTACACTGTAAATTGTAAACTATAAATTGAGAATGACCCTGTATGCGATATGAGGTCTGTACAATAACGGTAGAAGAAAGAAAAGAAGAACTCATTAGCGTATGTAACATGTATTTCATTTTTCTTGTGTAATCTGTTGCTCAAAAGCGTATGTAATAGTAATTACATTGCTCATCGCGTAATCTGTTGATCTTAAATTATTCTAACGTTCTTTTGATTCATATACAAAATTTTGTATATCCTATTTAGATATATATATGCTCTAACGCAAAACTGTTCTCTATGATGCTCCAAAATGCAAATTCGGTTTAAAATAAGAAACATGCTATACGAAAAACATTACTTAATCGGGTATTGAATGCTCTTTTACTAACGAAGACTGGCTTTCTGAATCGGACGATGTTCCAATTACCGAGCTCATTCCCGAAGGTTTCCGTTTTACCTAAGTTCCTCGTAAATCAACGAGGGAGATGACTTGAGTATGATATATAAATCGGATATATAAGTGCACAAACTTCAATGGAGCTTTGTGTCTTGGTCTGGATATTCATATTCAAATCGAATCGAAACAAACCTGTTCCAGTTTTACCTGTTTATCGGCCCTTCACTGTAGTAAAGAAAATATCCCACGGAACTAAGCGATCTTTTTTATCGAAAGCTGTAACTTGATACTCGGCGATCAGAATTTTCATCTTAATGATGGTCATTGGTAACGGAAACCGTTTAACCAGGTTGAGAAGACCGCGCCATTATGGCATCCTCTTTCTCTGAATTTTTCGTCAACCAGTAAGTGAACAATTACAGAGAATTAAAGAGAGTGAACGGGATGAGGCTGCAATCTCGGAAAAATAAACGATATTATTTGTTCTAAAAATTGCAAATTAGATACATTTGCACTCTGATGGATGGACGGGCATCGTCCAGTCTCTTTTCTACACTTGCAGGCGGTCTATGTCTCATTTGTCTTTGTATTAACGATGCTGTCATCGGAGAAGATATTTTATTTTTATCAAACTTGTCTGTGATCCAGAAAGTCGTTAATATAAAGATGGAAAATGAGCGGTCCCAGAACGTATATTCTCTCCAAGAACACTGGAATGGACGGTCGTGATTGGTGAGGATATGCCTTCAACGGTGACATGTTCAGTACGGCTACCCTAATAACTTATAATATGTCAATGTCAAATTGGTGCCCAAGATCATAATATATTTGGTGTATGTAAAGATTCAAAAGCAAATATATAAAAAAATGCAAAATACAAAACTGTAAACTATTTTTTACCACCAGGTAACTCAACATAATACAATCAAAATAAGTTGGAATCCGCAAAAAAAAAGATGTTGAATCAATTTATCCAATAATTTAATGAAAATATTTATACATTATATAGTTTAATTTTTGCAAAGTTTTGCCAAATTTACTCTTGATCTATTCTATTATTTCCATCAATAATATATTCTATTTTTGTTTAGATGCATAATTGAAATACGAATCTGTTTTACAAAGTGGGGTCTCATTCAAAGTCATTAATACACCATTATTTATTCTATGAAATATATATTTTTTCATATTGATATTCATATGGTACATATTCTACCTCAAACAAACCATTTATCATAATTAAGCTAACAGTTCCGTGGGAATCGAGAATCGATGAATCATATGAACGAAAGAACCTGAAATATGATTTGTAATGTGATAATTTCGGAGAAGAGGGATGATCTGTATAATGCCATCCTGTGGAATAAGAATGTCAAGGGTTCATAGGAATATCGACGATCCAAGCTCTACTACAAATTTGGTTCACCTTTATTATACTTCGTTTTTAAAAGGAAGAGCAAATCACGAGCTGGTCCCCACAAAAGGTGTTCTCCACCAAATTCTAGCTGGCTTGGAAATTTTGAGAAAAACTTTCTATCTTTGAGATTTAAGGAGTTTAAGGAACACCTTTTTATTAGTTTTTAATTTTCGTGATAATTTGTGAGAAATATTATCATAGGTAATTTAGGTATACGATATTCAGCATTTCTATGTTCGCAAAATGTGTTCCTTTGCTGTTCCAAGTTGGATAGAAAAGGAGAAATGGCTCAGCTGGAAAAAAAAAACACATATTTGCAAAATTGTAATGTTATCAAAAAAATAACATTTTTTTTTTGTTTTTTTTTTTCGTAGTTGTTACTATGTTTAATGTGATTTTACAGCTTTCAAAAATTGTGTCGGGGGTGCCCTTTTCAAAGGCTTCCATTATGGGATTCGTGCTAAAGTATTTTTGGTAATGCTTATAACAACGACCCTGTATCGAAATTTTCGACAATGAAATAAAGTTGCATTACCGGAAGTAAATAAGGTTTAACCTAGGACTATGATACTCATCCTAGGTTTAACGCTGGGCGATTTTAGGTGAATCGGTGTTTTAATTTTTACCGGTGGATTTTACTTATTTCAACTCTTGCGACATCCAAAATGGGCGATCGCTACAATATTCATTCACAGCTTGAACATCTTCAATCAAAATATATCGGAACAGGGCATGCCGATACCAATAAATGGGAATGGATGACCAACCAACACAGAGATAGTTTTGTCTCTTATATTGGACATTTCGATATGACGAATTGCTTCTCAATAGTTGAAAATGAAACAAAGGCAAGGATTCGATTCGGATTAATGGAGAAGATGGTTCAGCCTTGTGGCCCTCCTCCTGAGAGGCCTGAAGATTAATCTTTGTGTAAAAATAAAAAGACAAATTAATTGAAATATTCGCATGTGTTTCTAGGTCAATGCAAGAAACTTTTGGCACAATATTATATTTATTTAACGTAAACAGTCTTAAACCGATTTTATTTCGCAAGTCATCCAGATTGTGTTGGTGCTGCATCAATGGGCAAGACATTTTCACGGTTTATCACCAAGACATTTTATAAGGATAATTTCTTAGTTTTTTGGCAGGATATAAACAATCAATGTCCTTGAGCAGTCTTGACTGGTATACATGTATACGTAAACAGGATATGAAATAGGAATCACCGTGACACAAAATCCAGACTTAAAGTTTATGCAATGAACGAATTTGGTTGTCATGCATTACATGTGTTATATACGCACATTCGAACACATTGTAGTACTTTATCACCGCAACCCGTTGCCACAGTTTGCATTTACAAAGAATGCTTGGATAAGTTCAAAATTTGATGCAGTATATAAATATACTGGTCGATGAAAACAACGCCATCTGTTTAATCGATACACATGATTTAAAATATGTTTAAATTATAAACAAAAACCTTACTTGTTCTTAAGCATGGCATGTATTAATCAAATTTGAGTTGTTTAATAAGGGAGATAACATTAATCTTCTAATTTCAATATCTATCTAGCCGTTGAGAGCATCCCTCAGCTGCTGAGTATTCTCGCACTTCGGTGCATTTGGGTATCAAAAACGCGAACTTTTGTGCAGTGGTGATCACTAAAATATATACCGATCATAAAATTGTGTATAAAAATCGCATAATGACATTTCAGAGAATAGCAATTTTTAATAATGGACAAGAAATGTCATGTATATGTGCGTGCATGTGTGTTTATAAACTTATTACGACTGGATACAAAAAGCGAATTTACATTTCAATGTTATTTTTTCAGTGGCGAAGTTTAGGTCAAACTATTATATGATATTTATGAATATTATCGCTTGTAAACATAGGTTCCGTGGTTCTAATAATTTCTGATTGTTATAAGTACTAAATGATTGAATGTTGAACCTGTACATGTAATAACTAGGCGATCAAAAGGGTATATTCCTCGGATATTATTATTTTTTTTATTAGAATACGTATAAGCAGTAAAAAATTAAATTGTTTTGCAAAATATCAATGATATGTGTATAGTTATTAATTTAAAACGAATTCGATAACATACGGTATCATTCAATTTCTGAGGTCTTGAGTATTTCATATTTTACATTACATGTATTTAGCTGAATTTCGTCCCCAATTTGTCTTCGTTCGCCATTGTATATGTGCAATTAAATAAAATATGATATAATTTATTCGTTTTATTTTAATGACTTTTTGGTCATTGAAGGAACAAAAACATTGTTTTATACAATTATGTAAGCAATTAAGACTAGCAATCAATTGTGATGAGTTCATTGTTAGACACGAACAATTGTCAATTCATCTGTTTACCATTAATATGAATTCATGATTAAGAAACTTAACAATATGCAATTATGACAGTGACAAATTAAAGTATAACACATAGATTGCACATGATGACACAAAGAAATACAAGAAAGAAATACTAGCTACTAAAACTAGAGTTAATTGAAACAACTATATTTCAGATCACGCTAACGTTCAATCAAAGGTAAAGTTTCTTCTTAAGGTAATCCTTATAGAAGCCCTCGATAACCCCTCTACGTTCTAGCTACATTTGCTTTTCTGTATTAACAATTCCGGCTGACATTGACGCTTTCACGTAACAATCCACTCTTGATGTAATACATGTACAATGCACATGTATTCAAATATTCTGAACGTGGAGGGTAGAAAGAAAGGGGCGAATTTGAAGATAACGAAGAAATTCTATAGATATGCTAACTTAATATGAGACAACTATTGTTTGAACAAATCTTAGTGCAATGGTGCAAATGTTGACTATAACGGATCATAATTAGGATGCCCTGATTAACATATCCATGCATTACGTGACATTTAACTTTCAATAATCTTAGCGCAAATGTAATACATTTTCAGTAATTATCTGAAATTCTAACATATTGCAAAATAGACGACCTGAATTAAAATTTATTTATAATTGTTCAGCATTTAGTAAAATTATTAGACACTCAAATGGTTAATAACCGCTCAATTAAATGACTCCCCTAATTTGAATCCTTCATGTAGCTCAAAGTGAACTTAGTTATAGCCTACATTGTAAATTATTTTTGGAGCTTTTTCTGAAATATAAAAAAAATATGTTGATAATATGTGGTTTAGATTGTTGAGTTACAAACAGCGCAACGGTAGGTGTAAGTTTGTATGTCTGATCAAGTCAAAAAGGAAAATAATCATGCTAGGGGTATGTTGAATTGGGTTATGGTCAACTCGCCCAATTCCCAACTCGCCCAATTTTCTTAACCAACTCGCCCAATTTTTGACCAACTCGCCCAAAGTCAACTCGCCCAAAGTGCTTGGTCAACTCGCCCAAAATGGTTACCCACTCGCCCAAAATGTTTACCAACTCGCCCAAAATTTTTTTTACATCTCAACAATATTTTTGTCAATTATTCTAAACTTTTCTGGACTTGAAAAGTAGTTATTGATCGTTTTTCTTCAGAATGAATTCATTAAATATTTATGTTTTAGATAATGAGTGTGAAAAGATTGAACAAATAAAATTCAATAGTCGATTGCAGTTAGGACTGTTGTCAGTTTGGGGTTATCGTTGTCATTAGTTATCATGAAAATAAGAATGAAATAAAACGTAAAAGTTTAAATTTGAAAATGTCGTTTTTAAATAATAAAATGCTTATACTCACTGTAGGCCTATAGATAATTGATATTTTGTACAATTAACTTCTTTTTCTCAAAACAAATGTGATTAGAATTTGGGCGAGTTGGTAAAAAATTGGGCGAGTTGACCAATGGTTTTGGGCGAGTTGACCAATGAGAGTTCGAAAAAATTGGGCGAGTTGACCAAATTTGGGCGAGTTGGTAATTGGGCGAGTTGGTTTTTGGGCGAGTTGACCAAAATTGGGCGAGTTGGTTTTTGGGCGAGTTGGGAATTGGGCGAGTTGACCAGGACCCGTTGAATTAGTACCAATCCCAATATTCACACCTTATCGAAGCTCAAGAGGTATTTTTAACCATGCTGGTTCTAAAATCAATCATATGATCCGCTTTGGAACCAAACATAAATAAACCTATCTTATAACTTTTTTTCTGGCGGAAATATAGCCTACATCACCCGATGAAAAAAATATATAAACATTACACTTATATTATTGATTAATGAAACGAATAGATAAATCTAAATAATTATTGCACATAAAGCGATAACATTTCATTGTTTTTATTGTTTTCTACATTCCTTCAACAAAAAGCAAACTAAAGATATGTACAATGTAAATGCTGATTGCTTAAACGACATCATATAGAAGAATCCGAGAGGAATTGTCTTATTTCTTCTAACACATTGGACAGCAGTGACGAGTCCGTACTTTTACCGTCGATGCAAATTCTTTGATCAGCCTGAAATACAAATGTATTTGGGTTATAATAATAAGTTCATAAATGCACTTTGATTTGATTAGCATCACAAATGAAAATCGTATTAATGTGATATAGCCTACTATTTTATAAATTTGTATTTATTTCATTCGCATTCAAATACTTCAAAATAATCACGACTATAATACATTTTTTAAAGCAACGATATTGTTAGTGTGAAACGTGAACTATTTGGTCATACTTAACATTATTTCCAACTTATTCGAAACATAATTGTATATAAAAAGTCAGGAAGATAAGTTTTGAATAATCTGACCAATAAATCACAAATAAGTAATCAAATAAGACACCTACCAAACGTTTGACTAGTAAACACACATGGTGGTTTTGTATACTTCGGCTGTACAATGACGCACCATCATCCACTTGCTCTACCACTGCAATGCACATTTATACATCCGTATAAATTATGGTATAGTTATAATAAATATCCCAACTTATAAACACTCAATAAATAATTTCGCACTTAATAAAAGTTTTCACAACGACAATGTTACAATTCTATTGAAGTATTCGGGAAGATTTTCTTTATATAACAATTTCATAAACCGCCTAACGCACATTCAGCTTCACCACTTCTATACAGAGCATATTTTAACACGTCCATAGACAAAGTTTCTCCATAAAACTTACCATTGAGATGAGCAAAGAAGCAGAGCTTAGCTATAGCGATAGGGAATTGCACGTCTTCTTGCAAAGTGCACTGCACCTGTGCTTTAGCCGTTAACTCTCCCCCAGTTAATAGTTTAGTGAAGGCATCCCTGTTTAAAGTCAGAAAGAATTCAAAAATGACGAATTTAGTCATGCTCTTTAATATTGTACACCATTATGCATGTGTTTATTGTGAACCATTCATTGTTATTCATTTGAGAACAGGTACATGAACATAGATGAATCCATTTAATATTTAAGAAACTTTAAATATAGGCTATTTTTATCCAAAGAATGAAAGCAAAACAACAGAATCAAGGATTTTGTGTAATTTAATGGATTGAGATTTTAAAAGGGTCGAATACATACCCGTTGCAAGGTAGTCCCACGAGCAGAGAGGTACATGGCAGGTTTAATTTAAAGTCTATTTTGTCATGGGTGGATCCATCCTCCTTCTGCAAAAACAAATATCAAAGCTCAATAAAAATCGATCAATTAATATAAACTAATCCTACACACATATTTAGACAAAGCTATCGGCATTTCTGCAACAAACATATATCAATGTGTAATATTTAGGTTATTTTCTGAATTTACGCAATTTTAACAATATAAGCATTATCTTTCGATGAAAACATACAATACAACAAATACAATGTTTTGTAATTTCTTTATCAAGATAAAAAGTATTTTACCTGAACCATATAGGTGAGTGTGCCCTTGAGTTTTTGCGGCACAGTGATGTCCTGAATGTTGAAGGCGAACTGACCCTCAGTCTGTGCCTCGGGAGCAAGCGCAAACGGTACCTTCACGGGGTCATGAGAAGACTGGCCAGGCTTAAAACAAAAGACGACGAGTTGATATTCATATATTCATATATGAGTCATTCTACAATTACACCACAATTTGACGTCATGTAACTTTTCAAAAAATATTTCGAATTTTTTTCTTGCAGTACCTAATACTCCTCTTCATGAGGTATCATAAGACGTGTATGGTTAAGCAAAAAAAGCATCAATTTGAAAAATATAGCAGTTTTTCGACAAAGAAATATCATTATTTTCACCACCGTTACCAAAACGTTTTTGCGAGTTTTTGTATATTTTCTTTCAAATTTTCTAAAACATTTTTGGGGTAATATTTATGTTTAAAAGTGTGCTATCTTTCAACACAAAGAT
>LQRL01186230.1:7754-19716 GCA_001703475.1 Hydroides elegans
ATCAGGTTCATCTTCAGAAGGTTGCTTATTTCTCGTAATTTCGGTTTCTCCTCTGATGCGATCGAGTTTCTGTAATTATCAAAATAATAAATATATAAATCGAAAAGGCTCCGATATTATTGTCTACAGTACTTTGCAATTTATATCAAGCATTTCAAGGTGTTATACATATTCATTGATCAATCATAGCAAAAGAAACAAATCTAATATCAATATTGATTAAATTGTCTGTCATAGATATAATTCCGTAAGATTTAAAATTCAAAATATTTAACTCAACTCTCTTTAATCTGCATGAAAGTAGACAATATTTACCTTTATTGTGAGCAAATATTCCAGTTTCCAAAAACGTTGTGTCATAAGTAAAATTCAAAATGCACCCAGCTCTTTTTAATTTCAATGAATCAGGTAAAATCAATTTTGAAATTTTAGCATTTTTTGAAATTAAAGAGAGTTGAGAGCCTATGTTTTAGGAAGTTAATAGTCTTGTTTTTAGTGTTTTTTTTTTAACTATTGACATGATAAGACTATCGTGCACTCAAAAACTAGGTAAGTTATGTTGGCTTTTAGTTTGGAATATGATAAGATGAGTTTATGATTATTATGATAAATATATTATTTCATTCAATATGCTATTCGAGGAACGAATTTGGTTCAAACGGTGTATTCAATATATTTCCTCAAGCCTTAATGAATTCTACGATTGTTTGAATATAAAGAATAAATACCCTTTTAATGGAGTCCTCGGGAGCTTCAGGCTCTAGTTTTATTGCATCTGGGTGGAGAGGAAGAAGACCATCGAAATTATTCTCCTCCATACGATTAGCATCAGCTCCATGTGATTCTATCTCTCTCGCTTCACGTTCAATCTCATCAAATTCCTCTTCAATATTCTCAGCTAATACCTGTAAACAAATCATATAAATTAGGTAAGAAAATTATCAACCATTTCTGTCGTTAAAACATAAAATATATTTTCATTTTTTAACCGGTTGACCTTACATACGTATGGGTTTAACACGTTTATCTCATTGTCATTACATTAGAAAAATTTTGATAACTTCTTCAACATACTTTTTGTCTCGCTTCATGAATATATAGTAAAATACTGACCTGCGTGCAGGATGTTTTCATTTTTGGTTTCTTTTCCGGACGCCTTCCTATCAGTAATTTAGTCTTTGGCGGTCGTCCGCGAGGTCTTCCAGATGCAGCCTTTTTCAATTTCAACCTTTTCAGTTGTAACCTTTTCGGTCTAAACGATTTTCGTTTATTTTTAGACTCAGACATTTCATCATTATCTAAATCAGTATAACGAATATTAACATTAGGAATAACGCCCTTAGGTTTCGAGCCGACAGGTTCATTTGTTACTGTTTCATCATAACCTTCAAATGTAGCATCACTGTCAGACAAGTCTTCAATAATGTCTTTTGGGTCGTTTTCATGACGTTCAGTCTGCACATGCGAACGACTAGATAATACTGTATGTTCTATCACAGATGATGTAGTGTCAGCACTTTCGGTCAATTTCTGTTTAGATGGACGGTGTTTTTCAGAGTCAAGCTTTGACATAAATGCTTTATATACAGGATTTCCCAATAAAATATCACTCAGTGCCAATTCTTGGATAATTGTCTCAAGGGCTAACACGTTTTCAACATTGTCTAATTTTGTCAACTGAAGTAGATCTTCAATAAATCCAACACGCTTTTCTTCGTGATTGATCCATTTCAATATTTCTTTGATTTTGAACATTTCCAAATCAGCACCCTCTTTCTCATGACATGCATCAATAATCGACCTAAAATAGTCGTATTCGATGTCTAGGAAATTATTGTTCGATGACATAAAGGAGAAATAGTCAACAGCATATGTTTTTATGGCATTTACAACTGTGTCAAGTTTCATTCTCAATGCCAGACGAAACACTTCCACCCAATTGTCTATAGTAACAGTCTCTTCAAGGTACTTGCAACACAGATTAGTAACCTTTCCCATTTCAAGCTGTACCGACATTGAGATTATATCCTGAACATTATCCATATTAACAGACAAATAGCCAGTGTATAAATAATCCAAAATGTTGATAAAATCGCTTGTTTTGTTAGTTGGAAAGCTGATAGAATTTACTGGTGTTTCTAAAACATTCGCAGTTAATAGTGCTTTCATATATCTGCTACTGGCAGCTAGGATACACTTGTGCGCTGAAACCGTGTCCGTACCCAAGTGTATTTTGACATCACACATCATATTTGACTTTCGTAATTGTTTCAAGTTTTCACTTAGTATGGACAAATGATCACTTTCTCGATAAACAACCGTATTTGCATTGACACATTCATCCATCTCAACCGGTTTGACATTTGACAGCAGATCATCATCTCTGGACATGTGCGTTTTGTTTTTGTTTTCATGACCCAAATTTGACTCCGAGGCAGGGGGATCACTTGATAACAAATTTTCAGAAGACGCCATTTTATCTTCATATTCTATCACCAAAACGGTTGATAAGAAACTATATACACGTTTTGTGGTGTCTGTTTGTATATTTGAAATTTATAGTTGATCGTGTAAGCCATGATAGGCTTATAATACGATGTTTGTTGACGAAAATGTTTGGACCAGATGTGTCCCCTTTCTTCACAGCACACCAACACGAGAATTGCTCAACAAATAAGTTGTAACTTACCGTAATTTAATTAAATCTCCCGAAGAATTTTATATATTTTTTGGCCATAACAAAAATTGCCAGGTGTATTTATTAAGAAGGGCACTTTCACCATTTTTGAAAAAAAAAGAAATAAAATAACAAACAATGTTCGCCATCAAATGTTTTATTATAAGATTGTACATAAAAATCATGCCTCCAATCTAATTGTATCAAAATTTGATTCTACTGTCAATGCGAATTGTATAGAATGTAATATTGCTTGCGATATAATTCATACGTTTGTAAATTGCATATGTGTTCAACCGCTTTGGAACCTCTTAACAAACTGGCTTAAACTTAATTTTGAACTCGATAATAATTTTGATGTGACAACCCGCCTGAAAATCCTTGGAGTTATAACAAGCGATCGAATAAAAAAACAACTTGAACTCGATTTCATACTACTTCATGCAAAACTATATACACCTGTATACATATTTGCCGAAAAGAGGAATTTCCAATCTCTTTCATATCATTTCTCAAATATTTAAAACACGCAGTCCTTATTGAAAAGCTTAGCCATAAACGAAATGTACCAACTGTAACTGCAATGAATGAGATTGAAAGCGTTCTTTAAGATAAAGTGACGTAGCTACAAATTGTTAGGAAATTGTGAAAAAAAAACACCTCTAATATATTTATGTAAGAAGTTTGTCTAAATTAACTCTATATTACAGTGTTGGCATTATAAATAACAATATTAGAATACTGTTTATGTATAACGAGATATACTGAGTTGAAATAATAAAATGAAAATAAAGTGAAAGGCCTTGATGATGAGACAAACATAATGATACAAACTGTGAAGTATTAGAAAGCATATGAGAAAGGGAAAGAACTGGGCTATCTGCGCGCATATTGTACTGAGTAGAAGAAATATATTCATGAGTCTAACAAAGAACGCACTTCCGAATATACAAGTCATTATAAGTGCAAAATATGTTGTAAGCGATAATCCAGAAAAGGAATGATCCGAAAGAAACAAATTTATATAGCTAAATGAAAAATATATATTCCGTTTCTAATTACTGTGCAATTATTGTGGTTCCATTTCGTTAAAATATTTTTATTTATTGAAATCTAGCTAACCATAGAATATGTAGATGTGAACATAGAAAGGTCATTTAAAGTTTAAGAAAAACAAACCGCGAAATGGGAAAATGTAAAGTCTTCATTACTATTCGCAACCTCTATATAAACACTAGATAATCATATATATGAGACTCTAAACAAACAAGACGAGATACAATTAAGAAAAGAAAATCAAGTATTTAGAAATTATCTGAGTAAAGGATATAAAACAAGTAAAAGTATCCGTCGCAACGAATAATATATACTCAAAATTACTTTCTGTACCAATGCGCGCAGGCGGCTTCGATGCTTTGAGTACCGAGTATCTATGCAGAAATGTCTGAGAGGTGAAAAAAAGAGAAATAAGAAGGGCACTTCACGAACAAATAAGGTGTTCCTCTTTTCTTATAGCTAGAAAAGATTACATGTAAATATGCAAGCCAAATGTGGAACACCTTTTGTAGCTACAACTCGTGAAGTACTCTTCTATTAAGTACCATAAAAAATAAATACTTCAAGATCAAACGCGCTAAACGATGCGTTCCTGAAATATATACAAAATGTAGAATATCTAACATGTTAATCGTACCCTGTAACTCTCAACTACCTACAAAGGGCGAGGTCGCAAACATCATTCTTATCCAAGGTCCCTGTTCATCGTCAGAAAGCGAATTCGTGCTTCTAAGACAAAGGTAGTCAGGAAATCGCAGTATAATGCATGTGCATGGCTACATTTAATCGTGATTTTAGATACACATTACTTACTTAGATGCTACCTCTTCAGTACGTGTACAACAATGTTTAGCTAGCGCTAGTCTTCGATGTGTTACAGTTGATATGCTTTGGAACCTTCCGTATGCATAAAATGGCATTTCGTATTATATTTCACGGATTTCAGTAGTCTAGTATAGCAACCATGTATTATGCTTGAAAATATTTCAGTATGGATCGAATCTTCGCCTTTATACATCAGCATTTAATCTATAGTTGATAGAAATACCCGTGTTTATTTCGCACTTTGCAGGGTGTATCTTCATATTTGGTTCAATTAATTAAACGCCGCCTTGGGAAAGCATACTGTTATTGCTATATCAGCACTTGAGCTTATTACTATAAATCCCAGGTAGGTGAACCTCGTTGCCCTTTTGGAACACAGAGACATCGCAAGTTTAATGTCATCTTGGTTCTGGCAATTGAAAGTCTGTTGAAAGTCTGTATTGATTGGACATACTAGCATGTTTATTACAAATAAAACAAGAGGTATGTCCAAGGATTTGAAATGTTCGAAAACGTTCAAAATACGTTCAAAATGTTCAAAATTGATATATAAAAGACATATAAGGAAATGAATATTTCTTTGAAAATTCGGTCAAAGTTAAAAAGTAATTTTGTAACTTAGTGTATGAAGGCGTTCAAAACGTTCAAACGTCTAAAAATGCAAAAATCTCATTAATGTATAGATTGTAAAATATCTAAATGAATTACATATACATTTGACAGGTTTGATAACAGGTGGATTCGCAAGTCTTTCGGATGAGTCCTACTTTCTAAGGAATCCGGTTCAAAATATCAAAAGGTTCAAAAAGCATAAATTTTCATCAATATTTTCAAAATAAAGGAACGATTCCGCGAAAGATATCTGTTCTAATGCAACCTATCTCAAAAATATTAAAAATAATATGCATAAACTATAGTTTGAACCTTTGAACATTTTGAACGGATTTTAAACATTTTCGAACATTCGAATTCCTTGGACATGAATGTAAAACAAATAGATCTTCCCGACTCTATTGAGCATAGTTGGTGCTCGCTTGAACTGGTCACTTATCAAGGCAATCTCATCGGCAAAATCAAGATATCTTATACATTCGGGTCTTTTTATTCAGCTTTCTCATCGTATGTGGAACATAAGATCTTCCTGAAGAGCTCAAGCAAGTATTTCACACAGTTATAATTCTCCACCATAGGATAACACATTTTATTTAGGTTCTGCATAGATCACGTCTACTGCTCTTACAAGTATATATGGGATGGCATAGGCTCTATAGTTTTCCTCATTTTTTTGTCTATGTTTTGTATCAAAAGCCGTTCAAAGATCTGGGAGGATTTTAATAGCTTGAAAGAATTCAGGAGACCTGGAGCTAAAATCTTCCTAGTTGTGGTTCCCTCTGGTCTGATACCATTTCGGTTTATAACCAAATGATGTTTGATTGGTGGACGGACGGATACTATTAAGTATCATTTTATTGTTGATTGTGGCGACTAGTGAGCTAAAACTTATTCCTCTGTATGTGTTTGTTTGGCAAGACTCCTGGCATTGATCATCGGTATTATGCTAATTTATATACAATCGCTCGGATTTGTTTTTCCAGAGGCACCTGTTTTCAGAACTTTAGTATTCTGCCGTCAAAACTGCATATTTTAAGATTTAATGTTGCATATTGTCTTATTCACCCCTTACCATATTCAATAGATTATTTGCTTGATAATTCCGGCAAGCTACCAAGAAGACACTCAATATCTTCTTTATTATTTCCTCCTTTCCCTTATGTCCACTTTTATCTTCCTTTTTTTCTGCAAGTATTTCTTTCCATTATTTTTGTAATAAATGTCATTTTATATTTGGTGATATTTAAGGTATTCTTTATATTTAAGGTATTGTTTAACCCCCAAACCGGGACCAAGGGCCCGGAAGGGGCTATCAAAACGGATTGATTTTCAGACCCCAAAATGGATAACATTTTCTTTCGTCAAGCCCTAGCACAAAAACAATCATACATAGCTATAAACAACTTTCTGAAGGAATGTGTGAACAGTTATAAGGTAAATGCCCGACCTTTTCATTTTTTAGATTTAATGAATGATAAGTATGGAATTTGGCTTTAGAGTTCAAAATGTGCACCTTTTTGGGGGAAATATGACGCAAACAATCAAGATGAAACAATTCAGTTAAGCAACAATAACTAGGAACAATATGCTTGTGACGCAACCAATATATTATTCAAGTTGCAATTTTTTGTGTCACAATTGGGTTTTGTATAAAATATTATTTTCAACATTTTCTTTCGGTAAGCCCTAGCGCAAAAACGGTAATATATAGCTATAAACAACTTCAGAAAGAAATAAAAATAGAGATAGAAACATGTAAATAGAAGCGGGAATATTGAAAAGGTTAGGGAAGGGAGAGGAAAGCGAGGATGGGAGGTTTATGCTTGGTCCTCTACGATGGCTTGTTTGTGGTACAATCTGCACTGTTTTGGAATTAAGAAAATAAAAGCGCTTTATGAACAAATAACAATTAAAACATTTTAAATATATTATTTATGTGTTGAAACTTATTTCTTGTTTGAATGCGTTTCAATGTTTTAATAGACTTCTATAACTTTCTAAGTAACATTTGAAAAATCACTGAAGATTTTGTTTAAAAGTGAATAACGTGTGCTTTAGGGGGTTTTAATAAAGAACAAAGTCGTGCTGTAAGGGATCTAACTCGCTTGTTTAAATCATTCGAAAGCCAAGGTTAACCTCCTATGTGCATTCTGACCAAAAGAAAGAATATGGTATTGAATGTAACTTAGGAGGTTTTTCTATATCCCTCTATAATTTAATAAGGTTACTTATAACGCCGGGAATTTGACATTTTAAAATGTTTTATTTCCATTATTTCATCAAGATACGCTGCTTTCGTCTTACCAGACAATTTACCATATATAGTGTTATATAACCAATACAAATCCAAGTCTTAACTGTTTAAAGTTTTTTTATGACACTTTTAACATATTTGTTATGCGCGATGGTGTAGTTGTTACAAGCGCTAGCAAGCCAAACAAAACATCAACATAATGGACGTGAGTTCGAATCCCCTCATGTCCGAGAATTCTTATAAAAATGCAATCCCTAGGAACTAATCGATCTGTCTTTCAAAGTGTGTGCAATAGAAATGGAAGATAGTCGTCCAAGGGACCTAGGTGAGTTCACCGTGTGCGCCATCAAATTAACACCTTAATTGCATACACAGATAGATGAATATAGAAAATGTTTTTAGTATATCTGTAACTTATTTGAACTAAAGCGCTTAGTGGCATGGCTTAATAAGATCAATTAAAATTTATCAAGCCATCGCAGAGGGCCAAGCCCCCATTCCTCACTTTCCATTCCGAATCTTGTTTTCAATACTCCCTCTTTTGTTTCCATTGTTACTATCTTACTTTTTCATATTTCTTTCTTTATAAGTTTTTAATGTCATTGATTATTTTGATAATAATCATTCATTTTGGCCATAAATATCCAAATGTATATGTAATTCTTAAATTTGTTTATTTCTAATAGAGCATTCTTAACCTTTTTCAATAAAAACAAAAACTAAACAAAAACAGTTTGTGCAATATGCAGAATAATGAGAATTTTGCATTTTCATTTTTATTCATTGATTAATTTTGATTATTAACCATCAGAAATTACCATAACATATATATTGTTCTCGGTAAATTGGTTATAGGAACTGATATTCATAATTTGAAATTAACATTTTACACTGAACCCCAACAAAAAAACACATTCAAAACGTTTATTTACATAACTACCATAGTGCAATTAATAGACAAAACACCCAAAAATCTTGATTGTTTGCGTCATATTTCCTTCAATTTCTTAAAAACGTTTAAACCGAATTTCAGACATACCATTCATTGAATCAAAACATAGATAGGTCGGGCATCTACCTTATAACCTTTTACACATTCATGCCAGAGGCCCGGTTGGGGGCTAAAAAATGTGCCATTGAATCCTCCAACGATTTTCCCATTATGCAACATTTCGGGTACCCTAACCCGAATTTTGGTAAGGGAACCAAGGCGAGTCTTCACGGAATAAGTAATATGAAGAAATGTTTTAACACAGAATGGGTTTCCTATCTCCGTTATGGTTCATAGGCAAAACCATCATTATTTACCCCATACTTACGGTATATATGATATTATTGCAAATGGTGAGGAATAATTGCATTTGGTCAGGGATGCATTTGGCCAGACAAAATGGTGCGCCCACGGGCGCACTAATTTCCAAAAAGTGCACCCGAGGTTATCTCAGTGCGCCCACATATAAATATATATAATTATTAAAAAATCCAAAAGTGAGAATCCCAAATCCAGACAAAATCCCATTCAAAACGTTTATTTACACAACTGGATGCTGTCAGAGAGAAGCAGGATCCCTCATGCACAATTTTCCCCGAGGGCTATAATTTCAAATATGAGCAAGACAGAAAAAATCTGAAACCATATTCGTCGATTAGAATGCGGGCTCCATAATGTTAATTATGGCGGCAGTCAAATCAATTTGTTTTTTCTTACCCATAATAATATCTCTCTCACAACGGCTTTCTCACAACGTTTCTTTCTCACAACGCCTTACAATGTCTTTATCACAATGGCTTTATCACAACGGATTTCTCACAACGTTTCTCTCTCACAACGTCTTTCTCACAACGTAGTTCTGACAACCATTTCTCATAACATTCCTTTGCTCATAACATCAAGTTATACGCGTAATCTTTCGACCATTTTTGGCCGACTTAACTGAAACCTTGACGTTGCACACCTATAATCCTTCGTTAGAAGCTATATGAACAGTAAAAACTTGTAACCACTTCATTAATAAAGATCTGACGTTCACAAGACACCAAATAAAGCTGGAGGAAAACAC
This sequence comes from Hydroides elegans, assembly GCA_001703475.1. NCBI lineage: Eukaryota > Metazoa > Annelida > Polychaeta > Sabellida > Serpulidae > Hydroides > Hydroides elegans. Next base: position 17,239 of record LQRL01186230.1, read on the forward strand.
GAATTTACAAGTTCAAATGCTTGTAATTTCGACAATTTTACGTCGATCAAACTGAAACCTTGACGTTGTACATCTATAATCCTTGTTTGTATCGAATATGAAGAGAAAAAAACTCTAGACACGTCCAGTGATGGCGATGTAATGTCTACGAGACACCCACCCTAAGCGCAAATACGACATGAATTTTAACTAAGTTCAGAGGGCTGTAATTCCGACAATTTTACGTCGATCAAACGGAAACATTGACGTTGTACATCTATAATTCTTGTTTGTATCGAATATGAAGAGAAAAAACCTCTTGACAGAGAAAAAACCTCTAGGCACGTCCATTAATGGCGATGTGATGTCTACAAGACACCCACCCTCAGGATGAGACAGACGGACGGACAGAAGGACGGACAAGTCCAAACCTATATCCCTCACGGGGGATAACTACCATAGTGCAATTAATAGACAAAAATGACCCAATTGACCGAGTAAAGGCAGAAATTATGGGTCACCAGTCAGTTTTGAATTTTCCCTGACCCAAGATCCATAAGATCGATACAGCCCCATCTGAGCCGGAACTTATAGCACATTATATATATATTTGGTAAATACTTCAGCTTCGACGGCGCGAGCCTCAACTTGAAAAAAATCGCATATAGAATGCGAGCGCCGAAGGCGCGATCGAAATCTTATTAGGGAAATCATTAAAAAATAAATTAATACTATAACTAAATTCCCTGAATTTTTACCCTGAGGGCCTGATTCATATTGAAATTCCTTGATTTTCTCTAAAAAGGTCAATTTTCCCTGATTTGAAAACGGCATTTCAAAATTCCCCGATTTTTACCCACACTGATCACCATGACAAAAATAAACAGAAAATTTGAAAAGTCGGGCGCACCCATTTTCAAAACGTGCGCACGAAGGGAAAACACAGTGTTGCCACTCACTTTTCGAAGAAAAAAAAAGTATAAAAAAGTATTTTAAAAAGTATCTCAAGAAAAAAAAGTATTAAAAAAGTATTTTTCATGTAAAAAAAAATCCACTCGCGCCTACGGCGCTCGCAATAAAAAGCACTATAACCAACAATATTTTATTCTAAATCATACTTTTTCTTTGGTATCCGGTCAAAATGAACCCCGGTCAAAACGGCCCCCGTCAAAATGGCCCAAAATTTGGCAACAAGTCAAATTTGCTCATGTTAAGCTTAGTGCATGATCATGATTGTTAACGGTCAAAAGCCCCTATCTTAGCGAAAAGCCCCCCCCCTCCCCCCACTAGCGAGAGTGTCGTCAAAAACCGCTAAGGTGCACCCCTGTCAATAACAGTTATCAGGCTTCCCAGCGACCGATACACGAAAAAAAGGGTTTTCTAAAAGGTTCTTGTATTGAAAAAAAAAGTTTTTAGAAGGTTGTTGCCTAGAAAAAAAGGTTTTAAAAGGTTCTTTAAAACCTATAAAATAAACATTTATGTATTCTTTTTAATCGTTTAACACATAAACAAGCCATCGCTGAAATCGTAGACCCAACCGGACGCCTTTAACAAGTTTATTTCGTTCCCTTGAGTCTAATTCTAATTCGGAATCTCAATAACCTATTTTTTGGCCCTTCAAAATGCCAAAATTATGTCTAAATTGCTTAGCAACAGAAAAAAAATAATCCTTCGTTTCACATCTATACCATATATACAAATTATTTATATCATATGAATTGAACAACATCCTCCGCCGCCCGCCCCCCTTCAAATGATTTCTAGCATATCAACTGCATTCCTTGACTGGATTACCGCTACCCTTACCGCTACACACTTCCAATATTGGCTCTCTTTAGATGCAAAGTTTTAATTTGATAGGCCCAGTTATTTCGGAGAAACGCCGCGTACATACTTAGCGTAGGGGACGGATGGACAGAGGCAAATCTAACAAGGCAACCAGTCAGATTTGAATTCCATGACTTTTTCCCTGATACAAGATTGATATTTAACGACCTAAGATGGGTTTTAGTAACAAGCCTTGCCTATATTAAGTTAATATCTGAAAGCCGACACCGCGAACAAATATATTTTGAAGAGTGTTCGTGGTATGCGAGCGCCGAAAGCGCGAGCAAAATTTTTGAACTATCGATTTTATAGCATAAACAAATGTTTTTTTTTTTAATACAAAAAATGAAAAAAAAACTATCTTACTTTTGACCAAAAACGGTTTAAAAGGTTTTAAAATGTTTTTTTTTTTTTTTGTGTGAAAAAAGGTTCGCTCGTAAAAAAAGGTTTAAAAAGGTTTAAAAGGTTCCGCTGGGAAGCCTGAGTTATTACTCGTACTCGACATCCATGTTTGTCTCTGAAGCTACGGCATATGTACGTCACGGACGTCCTGACGTTAAAAAATCATAATTTCGTCATTTTAAGACAAAAGCGGGATGCCAGTTCACCTGTAAGACACAGACAACACAACATGCATTGCTGCCCAAATAGGGGGGGGGGGGGGGGGGGGTT
>LQRL01186230.1:31686-42080 GCA_001703475.1 Hydroides elegans
TGTATTTCCGAAATAATAATATGCCCATTTGTTCCTAGATCGGTTGTTTCGATGGACGTAATTGCGGACATTGTATAGGCAGAGTCCTCTATAATGTATATAGAATGTTTGTAGGTTTGTAGCACAGTTGGCGTAATTCGATAGGTGACGGGTGTACTGTATGTTTGGGTAAAAACTAGGCCAGGAACATTGTTTGAAAACACTGCTTGACTGGTGATTGTTTGGTGTGGGGAACTATACGGTTCTTCAGTCGCAGTATAGCTTGGCTCAGAGAAAGCCATGTGCGACATGGACGCAGTCATAAAGATGCAAAAAAGCACGAACGACATTTCATTGTGGATATTGTCTCTACCTTTTTATATCGTATCCGTCGTTTCAGTGAATTTCCGTCGAAAGATCCTATTTTAATCGGAAACTGTAGATAGTCTATCGGCATTTCGTTATAAATGATTTGTGAACCTGGATATGATCCGTTTTTACAGGTGAGTAGTGAGCGATAACAAGGTCTTGGCTATTTCTTGATGAAGTTCTCCAAATCAAGGCTATAAAACGTTTTTTTTTCACTAAGATCAAAGCGTATCCACATCGTATGAAAATCAGAATAACGTTTTTGTCGGTTTTAGATATATTTTGGAGCAAAATAAAATTAAAGTTTCAGAATTTAAAAATTCGCGGCTTCACGGTTACCGGATGTGGTTTAATAAATATATAACTAAATCTATAACTAAAACTATAACAATAACATACATTAAATTTACGATTATTTGAATATATTTTCTATTTTTTGAAATACTAAAGTAATTTAATAAATCTATAACAATGCAATGACAGTATTTAATTTTCATTTGAAAATAGAGGTTCCTTAAAAAATGACGTACAAGATTTTTCGCATAGTTGAAATTAAAAACTTTAAATAATCAAAATCAAGATATATAGATTTTAATTCCTAAAAAATATATAGAAATGGAATATACCAAGAACCAGATTTTATTTATTAATTATTTCAGAGAATTCAACATTTACATAAAAGCAACTTTGTGCACATATACACATATTGAACAAACTTAGTATAACCCATTAAATTTCGTAAGCTATAACCTACACATAATCGCATCTTTCTCGCTTAAGCGCGCGGTTAGCTAAAAACTATTGAATCTTTTGTGTCAAACGTAACATGTTGTTTGATTTCACTAGGTAAACCATTCTAGTACTGTACAGCTTTGTTATAACACATGGTGTTGTCCACACTATTAACCTTAGGAACAAAGTAGTTGGACAACGTATAACTTCTTGTACTAAAACTGTAAATGTTTTAAAACTGTGAAATGTTCAGTGAAGTAAAGAGGACTTATGCCTTTTCTAATCTTAAAAACATGATTCAATTGTAACTGACACACCATATTTGAGATAATATTTAAGTTAATGCATTAAGTTCTGGCTGGCCCATGCACGATATTGTTGGAGATTTAATATAAAGCGTTCCATTTTGTGTTATTTGTAACTGTTGTTTCATACGCCTTGGTAAGGATGGAAACAATGTCGTGCTACAATGATTCAAATGACACTGTATAAAAGCAGAACATAACTGTTTGCGAAGGTCTGTGTGCAGAAAGTGACCATTACGATATAAGAATCTGAGCTTGCACAAAACCTTTAGAATTACATTATGTCCCATACTAGAACCCAAACGTCCTTGATTAAGAGAGACGACTAAATATTTGATATACTTGGTAACTTTAAGTTGTGTTTTCTTTAGTTTACATGATTTTGTTTTCACAGAGTTAAATTCACGCTTACTACTAAAAAAGAATACACTCGGTCTCATTGAAATGAAGCGATAATTTGTTGTTGCTAAGCCAGTTGTTGCACAACTCTAGTTCTAAAGTTAAATACTCAGATACAATTTTAGGGATTTTGTAACATACTTGAATTATACTGTCATCGGCATTAACTATGAGTTTAGCTTTAACGGAAATACACATGTCGTTTCAATAGATACATCAAAGGTCACAGCAAGCTTCCCTGTGGAACACCCCATGTAATATGTAACGCATCCGACCCTATTTTTTTATCGAAACAGCTTGTTTACGCCCTGATAGGTTAGCCTTGAACCAGGAAGGATCGATACCGATGGCCTAATTTTATTACATAATATATCATGATCCGCACCATCAAACGCTTTTTGAGCATCTAAAAGAAGCGTGCCAACAAAATAAAATTGAGAAACCTTGCCTTCATCGAAGTCAGTTAAATATAACAAACACGACTCAGTAGAATATTCCGGCCTAATACCAGATTGACATATATAAATGAGATCGCTTTTAAGAAGATAATCTTGCACCTGATCTTATACACATTTTGAGAACTCTGTATATACAATCAATAACACTTATTGGCCGGCAATTACTTCCAATTCTTGTTTGATCTTGAAAAAAATGTGTAAATTTTGAATGTTTAAAGTAATTTAACCCTTTACTATGACACCTTTGAGCTATACCGTCCATTCTATTAACTTTAATAGGATTAATCATGTTCATTTTACGTTTCACATATAATAGAGATACTGGTTTGATGATGACGTGACATAATCTTTGAAGATTCGCTTCCTTTATATCTCGTTGAATTTTGTTTCGGATCTTGTTTAATGACCTTTCATTGATGCATCAGGGGATTTATTAAACATGTAGAAAAAAAATTACACGAATTTCGGATGTTATCCATGATTCTGTGCTCTGTTTAAAACGTACAGTTTATTCTGGGGCTATGTTATTCGAAACCTTGCACATTTTCTTCTTAAGATGCTAACGGGCGATCGGGGTATTTGGATTGTAAGACTGGGCTCCAGTAAGTGCGTTCTCAGACGGTGGTATCTTTTCAGGTGAGTAGTTTTTCGTAGAATGAATGATGTAATGTATTCTATACTATAGTGATAGTAAACCATATAATAAAATATTATAATCTACAGGGACATCTGCCCAATATCCGCCCCTAAAAAATGCACTAGTGGAATCTGTGCTTGAGAAAAGACTAAAAAGACATGTATGCATCTCTAGTCATCAGCATCTGCGCCAAAAGAAAATGTACGAATTGAATCTGTGTTTGAGTAAAAAACTTAAAAGTGTGTTTCACGACATCAACATGGTTATTCTAATTTATTTTGAACTCAAAAAAAATTATAATTATAAAATACATTTCGGGGGCGGGGAAGAGATGGTGGGATATGTAACGCTAATTTTGAGTAATACACATTGTTCAAACTTTGCAATAGACTGCTAAGCACTCTGTTACTTAGTGATATTACTTATTTATTCCCTCGCTGTTGGCTACTTTGCGAAACTGCCATTCACCTTAGATTTATTACAAACTGCAATATGTCTTTTTTGACCATTAACCTTTCTATTAATATTTCAGACCATCGTGTGGTATTGCCTCGGTGTTCTCGTGAATGTAGGGGATTTCTCTAGTCTGTAAGTTGCTGGTAGACTCGTTCCACACCATAAGCTTCGAGCTTGGCACAGGGGCAAGGGAACACGGATATGCACGAGGAGATGGAGAAGCTCCACATATGAATACACATATAAGATTTTTGTATTTGGTGTTTCCTTTTATTCTCATTCGGTATGCGCCCGGACACCGAAAAATGGAAACGCAATGGGTTTCTATTCTTCCTTTCACGAAAATCCATTTACATTAGTGTTCGAACTTTTCAAAATTATTATCACAGTGCTGAGGAGCCCTACTGCTTATGTAAAACATATGTTTTACTCATTACAAACCTTATTTATTTACAACAACAATTTGATTAATCCATCTATTTCTAGCCATACTTTTGGATTGAAACTTTTATGTGTGACGCATTTGAAAACATTTAAAGTATAAATTATCTCTATATTTTTCTTATTATTAGCTTAATGATGTTTTTACTTCTGCAAATTAAAATCAATGATTGTGCAAATAGTGTTAAATTAATAGTAAAATACATTAACTGTTTTTTAAAAGGCATAACTTATGAATAAAGATAGATATATTGTCTCGTATTTTGATCTAGGGTTAATTATTCAACATTTATGTTTTATTCAAACAGAAAGGCTTTGATATTGAATAAGTGACAAATGTTTGTGGCATTCGTTGAAAACACGTGTCGTTTCTTTCATATAAAGTAGGGATTAACATTCCATTTGTCTTATTATTTACTAAATGCGGTTTCTTCATTGCAGCAAATGAAAATTTATAAGTGTGCAAAAGTGCTTAGTTTATAGTTTAAGCTTATTCTAGTGTGGATATCTTTAAAAAGTTAGAAAATAACATATAAATATAGTTAGTTTTACTTACATTGCACCATGATCCATTCTTACATTTACCAATTTCCCATTCAAATAAGTCATTCCTGCTTAAATATAGTACATAGCCAAGAACAAGTTTCATTACGAGTTGCATTAAATCGTCACCGTCTCCGCGAACGCGGGCTTTGATCGCGAGAGAGGTGTCGTCAAAAGGTGTTGGCTGTCTATATAGACAAATAGAAGGATAACTTAGAAATTTCTAAGCTACATATTTATGCAAATACAATATTCAAATATCAGTCACATTGTCACAGAGTTTTGCCGTGAAAAGTTTTTTATTGGTTGTTTTTAACGTAGGGCTCTAACGTACTATGTCTTATGATTCAATGCATATCAAATTGTTATTACTCTTTAAAAAATTATGAATAACTCACCAGTGATCACGTGCGACAATGCTCACTTCCGTTCACTAATATTCCATTTTGATTTTGAGCTTTAATATGAGACACCCATTCAAGTATATGTAGTACACCTGTTAATTTGTACACGCTACCTGCTGCATATTGCTATTCGTACAGAATTGCCCATTTCAACAAATTCACAATCTGGAGTTACTCTGAGGGATGATCCTAGACAAAGGACAATGTCATTGGCAGTAGCGTTGTCTTCAGTGCTTTTGATGACATCACATTCTAGATTGTCGCCTAGGTTGATGATGGTTTTCATCAAATAACTGCCACATCCCTGTTTGAAATAAAATGGAATATTAGAATAGAAAAAAAAAACATTCCGAAAAGGAATAACATGTGTTAAATTTTAGAAGGATACAATATGTAAGTGATCAAATCAATACATTTTATTGAGCATTTGAAACCTGTGCGCGGCCAATATATGGATAAATAGCTAAGATATCCTGGTGCATTTTTGTATTTAATTTAAAATCAGCCTTCACGAATGACCAATGATGTTTTATCACTAAACATTTTGTAGTCTAGTCATTTATATCCGGGTACTTCTTTATGATTATCTTTATCGGAGGCAAAAAAAACTCAGCAATTTACATACTTAAATAGATTTGTGTCCGTCGAAGCACTAACACCCGCACACATAAGTCATCGATGACGATATAATCACAAATACTGCTTCAGAGAAGGGGAAATAGATATAAATTATCCTATGGGAAAATCAAATATGCAAAAGAAAGTTCAAATATGTGATTTGGTAAATGACCCGCGTACTTATTATACTAAAATTGGAAAACTAAATGGAATGCCATGCATGTTTACTTTCACAGAGGCTTCCAAACCAAAAACCATAAATATGACATCACAGACTTGATAAACGCTATCACGAATCCGTACATTTTTACTTGTACCAAAAGCAGGTTTTGTCAATGACTAATACTATTTTATTGAAAAAAATGCACATACGGGTAGAAACGATCTAACGTGCGTTCATCTGAGTATCCAAGTCAAGTAACCACTTTTTTATCTTTTTTTCCCATATTCCACCAGATGATTTATTCTGCAGGTTGGACAATTAGTTTCTGGTACCTTCGATTTTTCTTATTTCTTAAGAAGACCTCGGCATGCAAAATGTCGCTCATATATTTTCTTCCTTTTTTCATTTTTAGTGAAAGACATTACCATGAATTTCACTTTTTTTTTCTGCGGGTATACTCACAGACGATGAATTCCATCAACGTTTTGACCCATTTATGCATTTAAACATTCCCATAGAAACCAAATTGGCGATTGCTTAATGTGTATGTGTCTGTCGTAAAGACTCATATGAAAATATTTTTCTGTAGTTTGTAGGTTTCACTGCAGCACCAGTTATTCAAGCAAAACCTATGTGAGCACGAAGTCCGTATTATTTGGCCCATTATTTTATTCTTTCAAACGTTATATTACATGTATATTGCAGTTTTGGATATACATAAACATAAGATTCAAACATTTCCCATTAAATTTTAATGTGTGCCTTTTAGATGAGTTCGACGTAACACGACGCATCCGAGCGGGATGCGTTATTTATTTTAATCCTATTTTCTATTTAGTTTAACTTTGTATCCAACTTGTTGTTCCTTATTTACATAAATATATATATACAACTAAATATATTATGTATATCATCCAGATATATATTCTTTTCTGTGTGTTATGTAACTGTAAGATCTCTAGCTTATAAGAACCGTCGAAGAGTATATGTGGTCATTCAAATGCAATGAATAATTACCTTTTTATTCGATCCATCTCTGTCCATGTACCTCCTTTTCTTCACAAATCCCCTGTACCTGCTGACGTTGAAATACCCGCGCCGAGAAAATGAAGCAGACGATAAAGAAGTTACAATCCAACAATCATATTTTTTTGTTGAAAATTTAGAGGTGCATTCTAGGACCTGTCCCAGCTTTATCTATCTTGGTTGGTTTACAGAATTCTTTACTTTTTTGTGAATAATAATACATTACAAATGTAAATGAGTTTGCGCTAATACAAGATTGTTTAAAAGGCTGACAGTTTATATGGTCACATTGACTTAGTAATCTAACTATGAATCGCATGTCCGAATAGCAGATGCTGAAGCTATAGGAATAGTCTATGTTTAAACTTATAGTTTATTGCGCACTTACATGCAAAAGCAATGGCACGGCAAGCATTTTTTCAGAAATTCAGCAATGTGCCTTGCCCTTTTGCCCATCGGGTGAGTAAAAGTAGTCCGCTGTTATGGATACTTCGACAACCATTTATATCTATCTGATGCCTGCCGTACTTTAATTCTTCATCCATCTTTTTTTGTGATACGCGGCTCTACCGTCTTCATTCCAATTGACGAAATAGTCATCTCGAGATTGAAAAGTAGATTATTCCATCAGTCTTATTATGTAAATCCTGGAATCTATTTACCAAAGATGTGAACAAAATGAATGAAACGTATAATATCATGATCATTTTTTTCAAAAATGTGTCAAGTGCGCCAAAATTTGATTTTATTGTATGATCACCAGAAATCAACCACCTTCATCCCCCATTCGGGTCTTTGTATCATAGCGAACATTACCTTTGCCTCTTGTGATTTAGAACCAAAAACATTAGAAACGGTCATACTATGTTGCAAACATGTATACTTACCCACTTTCTTGATTTTTTTATCTCGACTATTCTCTCACTTGGGATATCTACGTTGCTTTCAATCACAACTTTAAATTCTTGCTTCCATCAAATCTTAATATGTTAACATATGCTAAGAACGCTTTAGCAACGATTGTTGCTATACTTATAAACAATTCAATAGCGTTTTCTTTCCTCTATATTTGCGAATGAATATTATTGACATAATTTTAGGTGATATTATATAGACCGTAAGCAAAAAGCCGAATAATTATGTTCAGACTAAATAAAAGTGTTCATATATTTTGGTCTTATATAAAGAAATGTAGCATTTTTTTGAATTAAATACTTTTTTTACATTAAATAGTCGTTCTTTTGGTGTCCTTTTAAATGGACATAGTTATATGTTAAGGCCTCCCATTTCGTTTAGAAACATGGACAACCAGCTATCTGTTCTAACAAAATGTATTTTTTTTATGGATATTCCAGCTAGCCGGTAAGGAAACGGAAGCGAACCTTGGAACGGATGAATTTTTCGTTGTCGACTTAAAATAACAATTTCAGTTTACGTTATAAATCTAAGACAAAATTCGTGCATTCTAAAGCAATCAATATATAAATGTGCATTTGTACTAATATATGTATTAATATATTAGCTGTATCATATAGCATTTCTAGCTAAAAACAGATATCTTCCTAAAACGATCAGCTACCTAGCGAAATACAAGTAAAATATAAACACGTATTTTGAACTTATATCAAATAATGCGTTTAAAACAAGTATAAGCATATATGGCTTGGAATTATTCTTTAAGTTTTTCATGAGCACACAAAAATGGTTCGTTGGTGCCTGTCAAGCTTCCTTAAGCGTCTGAATACAAATGTCATCGTTTCCGCAAGTTGGATTAAAATGCAATTTCTAGTTTCATATGATATCTTATTGGTTACTTTTGAATTGACCTTTTTAATATTCATGAGGCTTACCAAATAAAGTATTTGATTGGTCGATTGCCTGCAGACTGCTTGTACCAACCAATCACAATCTACACATGTTATTGCTATTTGTTTATCATAAGGCGCAAGAATACTCGTGAGTAGCTTTAATAAAACTTAAAATAAACCTACTTTTAATGAATTATGAGTTGATTTAAAGCTGGAAACAGAGCTAACTTTGCTATATACATGATATGATTCAAAAAGTGTATTAAAAATAGTTCAAATCACCGTCTTCGAAATTTACCTTTTTTTGTCAAGTGCCCCGCCATAAGCGTCCGTTTAGGCAAGGAGGAGGCATCGTGGTTTATATTGAAATAAAATTTGGATTTTACAACAGAATTTGGGCTTAAATAAATAAGGTAAAAATTGTATTTACAGAACATATCACGTTTTATCCAAAAACGCAATGTTAAGTAGGATAAAGTTCGGGAATTACTTTTAAGACGGGATTAAAAGTGTTGGATTCCGTCCAGGCTTTGTCTATGTGATAGACCATCTTACCATTGAAATACATAGCAATGCTTTGCTATGCTTTCCTATTGCTAACATATAGAAAGCCTAGGGTTTGATAGTAGGTCTGAAAAATGATCTTTAACTTTTCACAAACAAAGTGACATCTTATTTATATAAACTTAATATATAGTTAAATGAATATTTAACTTTATATTGAGGGTGGTGGACAAAGAATCTTCCGCGAAGGTGAATTTTGAGGTCACGAAACACCGACGCATTAGCCACCATCTTGCTTATGAGAATTCCTATGTTAAAGCTCAGGCCTATGCTTAATGCTGGGTAATGTAGTTTCATATGGGCTCCTATGGTTAAGAATGGATTATGAATTTTTATTTCGGAAAATAAAATTATACAAAACTGATGTTTGATATCAATTTTCCTTTGTATGAAAACTGGTTTAAACTAGTTTATAAGAGTAAAATGGCCGATCTTTCAAATATTTTTAATTATCCAGAATATTTTACAAAAATGACATATTGAAAAGAAACGTTCAAGAATGTCAAAAACATATGCACATTAAAATGGCTTAACATATATTTGCATATCGCTTATAGAATTATTGAGAATTAACGTATATATTACAACAAATAGACTATTTATAAATGGATGAAGCTGAAATAAAACTGGATTTAAACTAATTATAATTTTTATTAAAAAAAAAAAAATTGTATAGGATATACAATGCATGTTGAATGGCTAAGCATATAAGTAATTTGGACAATTTCATTGTGCGATGCGATGGTAATATTAACATGTATTATAAACATATTGAAACTTTTTTGCAGACACAATGGGACGTAAAGACGCAAACAAACCCAAGGGGCGTATGACGGCGTACGCTTTCTTCATTCAGACTTGTCGCGAAGAGCACAAAAAGAAGCATCCTGGAGAGACCGTTCAGTTTTCAGAATTCTCGAAGAAATGTTCAGAGAAATGGAAGGTATGCATAAATGTTTGTCTTTGTTTCGACGGATTGAGTAGTAATTAAATTCTATACACATATTCAAGTGACTACCGTTTGATTAAGTCTTAAAATCGTAAACTCGAATGGCATTTAAACTCAATTTATAATTTAAATAAAACTTTTTAAAGTGTTTTAAGGGAGCCAAATTTCATGAGAATTATTCGTGCAAAGAATTTTCATATATTTTTAATTTGATATTCTGTCAAACCGACAACGACATTTTAACCATATTTCACCATATTTTAGGAAATGAAAGACAAGGAAAAGAAGAGGTTCGAAGATATGGCAGCAAAAGACAAAGTGCGATATGACAAGGAAATGGCCAACTACACACCGCCCGCAGGAGGCGATGGAGGCAAAAAGGGCAAGAGGAAGAAGAAGGATCCCAATGCACCCAAGCGTCCACTGTGAGTTTATGTTTAGGGTTTATTATCCCCCGTGAAAACGAGGGGATATAGGGTTGAGCTTGTCCGTCTGTCCGTCTGTCCGTCCGTCTGTCCGTCCGTCTGTCCGTCTGTCTGTCCC
>LQRL01186235.1:15587-25873 GCA_001703475.1 Hydroides elegans
AAAGTCCCTTAATGACAAGCAACAAATAGATATGGCTATTTTAGATTTCAGCAAGGCTTTCGATACTGTTTCTCATTCGAAATTACTATATAAACTCGACCCATGCGGCGTCCGCACAAACACATTGAACTGGATACGATCATGGATAACTAACCGTACTCAGCGAGTTGTACTAAACGGAACAACATCCAACCAGGTACCGGTCAAGTCAGGTGTGCCCCAAGGTACCGTCCTGGGACCCTTGATGTTCCTTGTGGTCATCAATGATATCGCAGAACGCACCCAGTCACGTGTTCGATTTTTTGCAGATGACTGCCTGATATACCGTGAAATCAACAATAGTGCTGACTCTAACGCATTCCAAAGTGATCTCGACCTCCTGTGTCAGTGGGCTCAGCGATGGCAAAAGCGATTTAATGAAACTAAATGCTATATTCTACATATTTCAAACCAAAGGAAGAAGCGCCTACACATATTCGATGAATGGAATCGACCTTGAAACGCGTTGCAACAATCCTTACCTAGGCGTGGAACTACAGGATGATCTAAAATGGACTAAACATATCGACAATTCAACTGCAAAAGCAAATAGAAATCTCGGGTTCTTACGCCGAAACCTAAATAAATGCCCCGAAAAGGTCAAAGAACAAGCCTACTGTGCATTAGTACGCCCACACTTAGAGTATGCTGCAGTGGCTTGGGACCCGCACCTGAAGAAGGATATCCACCGGCTAGAATCAGTCCAGTGGCGAGCTGCTCGCTTCATCAAAGCTGAATACAGCCGTACACCAGGCACTGTCTCAACTATCTATCGTAATTTGAACTGGGATACTCTGGAAAAGCGACGCAAAGTCCTTCGCCTCACTCTCCTTCATAAGACACTTCATGGGGATGTGCACATTGCCCGTCTTATATACACACCAAGATAAGATACACAAGAAGCTCGCTACGAAGCCGCCTTTCAAGTGCCAGCACGTCGTGCAATGTGTATAAGTATAGCTTCTTCCCGCGCACGATACAGGAATGGAACATTCTACCTGCAAATATGACGTCCTTATCAGACTCGCATACGTTTAAACCCGAATATCGCAGCTAGTGTAAAGACACTCCGGTTTTTAGTCACACTTTCGCACTCGCACCGATTTTATCAAGTGATTTTTGTGAAACTGCACACGCACAAGCTGATTTTACACGCACACCCGCACGATGCACTTCCTCGGCGTGATGCCTCACGGTTTTACCGAGTAACCGGATAGAAGTAGAAGAAGTAGAAAGCCCATCCTGTAATGCTTTTTCCGTACACCCACTCATGGTTCTTGACTTTAATGAAAATCAAGCGTTAGCAAAAAAATGCAAATGGAGACACACATGACTTGCTGAAAATATAAACGACTTCTTCCAACGGATTTCTTATGACGTTCCTTCCCTTTAGGGTGTGGCAATATTGATCAAATTAACCTTCAAACATAGCCTCAAACCGCTTAAGGTCGTGGTTCCCATGCCATAAATATATTGTTGATTTGAAGCGTACATACACCATTTTTCAAACCACCTTCAAACCAAATGCGCAAATGTAAAATTTACATCTGTCTAAAGCTGGTATGAAGCAAGTTTGAAGGTGGTTTGAAGGTGGTTTAAAAGAAGAAATTTGTTAATGGTCGCCATGACCTCAAGTGATTTTAAGCTAGGTTGGAAGGCTAGTTTGATCAATGTGACCACACCCTAACCAAACCATGACAAAGCTTTAGCTGAAGTAGTACCAAACTACTAATTTTCAAACCAGAAAAATCCTCAGTATCCGACTAAATAGAATTCTTGAGGTCAAGAGTCCTTACACCTATTTAAGCACCAACAAAAACGGCAATATTAAATAATTGAATAAGAGAGGACTATATCCCATATAAGTGGAAAGAGGCAATTGTAACACACATTCGAAAGAAAAACCCACCAAATCAATAGAACAAGACAGAAGACCTATATCGTTAAAATAAATTGTTGCAAAATAATTAAAAGGTGTGCAAATTATTGAGGCTTTCAGAGCAACAAAGACAGTCAGTAATTTGGTCACAAAAAATGTCTACAACTTATATGTTTAAGGAAATTCTGAATAAATGGTTTCTAGCAGCAGACAACAGCATTATGATAAGATTAACGCTTTTAGATTACACAAACGCGTTTGACAAAATCAATCGCAACCAACTTATAAAAAAATGATCGTCCTCGAGAATTTATATTTAAAAGTGTTAAATGATTTTCTTACCTAATGTACACAAAGAGCAATAATTAGGAACTGTGTCTCCAATTTAGTCAATCGGAAAGGAACTGTTCTCCATGTAGCTTTACAGGGCATCGAAAACTTTTGAGAGATGATTAAATACATAAAAAGCCAGCCTCACCTATATCAATATGTAGATAACACAACAGTCTTTAAAATGCTGAAAAATGCATCATAAACGACACTATTCCTCAGCGCAAAATCGATACAAAAGTATAATAGACTAAAGATAACGACATAAATCTAAATGCCGCTAAACAAAAGAAATGATTACAGCATTTGTTGACTAATCATAAATAGATCTCATCCAACATGTACCAATTGACGGTCAAATGATAGATAAATGGACACCTCAAAACGTGTTGGTGTAACAACTCAAAATAATCTAAAGTAAGATATTAACTCATTAAACATATTACAAAAAATGTACTATCTCAGGTTATGAAAAAAGGAGCTACCCAAAAAAATGTACTATCTCAGGTTATGAAAAAAAAGAGCTACCCTCAAAGGCCTCACACATTTTTGCAAATCAATAGTAATTAGAATATAAAAAAGGGTGCTGTACTTCACTCACCAACGATCAAAGAGATATTATTGAAATTATCCAAAAAGCCAATAAAAAGCAATACTCCTAGATAGCCAATATCAAAACGCCTTAGTTGAACTAGGCATAGAGATACTCCACGGCAGAAGGTAAACTATGTGTCTAAAATTCTTTCTAAATCCAAGATAGCACCGATAAAATAATCAATATTCTTCTTGTTTTGAGGAAAAACTACAACCCAAGTAGTTGCAGAATATCGCAGTTACCTAAATATAACTCATTCGTTCCCTTTTGTCTCTTCAATTTACAACAATTAACATTATGTATGAAGACAATGGACAATTTCAATATATATAAACTGCATATTTAGATTGCATTGAACTGAATATGAATATCTTTCCAACCTTTTATACTAAGCATTATACCTTTGCTAAATAATAAACTATATGCACATATATGAATGGATCTGTTTACTTTATTACTTATTACTTTATAACTTATTTATGTTTTTCCTAATAAAATCAGCAATTGTCCTCCTTGTTGAACTGTTAGTGTAGTTGTGTATTTGTTGTGTTATCTATTAATGTATTCGTTATGTTTAAACATATAGATATTCTGTTTTATATTATAAATTCTGGTTTCGATACATGCAATAAATCTATTCGATTTCTTAACCCTATGAGTCACCGATGGGTCATATCTTCAAACTAGTTCAATCTGTCCCTTTACCCTATGTGTACCTTATCTCATGACGTTCGAATTAAAAGAGCAAAATAGTTTAATTCGAATTGAGAAGAAGGACACACTACGATCCATCAAGAACTATGTGTGGCTTATCTTGACCCTAAATTAAGGATCAACTGGATCGTATTTCACACAATCCACAATGCTCTACCAAAACGTCCACTGTTAAAATATTATCAATGAAACATAAGTTACATACGCTATTTTAGTAAACACTGACTGGTTTCCAGAATCTCAATAGGCTGGTAGTACCTAGTTCCGTTTCAATCATAAATTATTTTATCTTGAGTTTAAGACAGTATTGCTCGGATAATCATTCAATATTTTGAACGAGGTTTGATAACATATTTACAGGCAACTTGACGAGAGTATTGCATTTTTGTTATACACTATACATGAGAAAGAGACCCTTTGAAGTTACAGTACACATTAATTTTTCCTTACTGTTATTAATATTAATTAAATGTGAGTTTCAATGAATTTGGGTATTCGCTGGATGAATGACAACGTAATTCCTGCTGCATCACCTATAAACCTTACGTATGTGTATGCTGTGTATTTGTTCACTTACTTACTCCTGTGCTGTCGTGGGTCGTTCACATATCGCTGTCACAATGGTCATCCCGTTCTTGCGGTTCGATGCGGCACGCATCGCCTCATCAGTTGTCTGGAACATCGGTTTCTGGTCGCTCAGCAAGGTGTCGTTCCATCTCTACCTTTGACGTTCCCTGCTTCTTTTGCCCCATTTGAGAGGTTTTTTCGCCTCAGCAACGTCTTGATGTTTGGTGAACATGCTCGCTTTAGCAGTTATTCTGTGCTCACTTTGTCTTCCCATGTTATACATATGATTCGTCTTAGGCACTGATTGTAGAAGGTAGGAAGTCTATTTTGTTTCTTTAATAGTGAGGTTCCACCTTTCACTGCTGTATAACAGGGTAGAGACAACTACTGCTTGGAATATTCTAAGGCGTGTGCTGGTCGAGATTTTCTTGTTGTTCAAAACTGGGCGGAGTTTATTGTAGGCTGCCGAAGCCTTGCGTATGCGAGACTATAGTTCGGTGCTGAGGCTTTCATTTTGCGAGAGCGTACTTCCAAGGTATGTGAAGTCTAGCGGTTCGCTGCCCAGTATGTTTACATTAATTTCTTTGGGCGTGTTCTTCACATGCATTAATTTAGTCTTTTTTACAATGATGATGAATCCAGCCTTTGCACCTTTTGCTGCGACTTCGTTAGTTGCCTTCTGGAGCTTTTCCTCTGTGTTGTTGAGCAGGGCTATGTCATCTGCAAACGCTAAGTCGGATTTCTGCTCCGGATATCGCGAGCTTATTCTTTTATCTAGAACCATGCAGAGCTTTTTATCATCTAAGTTATGTTTAAAGATATAGTTCAATCAGTATTAGGAACAAGAGTGGTGACCATATGCATCCTTGTCTTACATCGGCTGTTATTTCGAACCAATCTGTTTTTCACCATCAATCTGTACAGAGCAATTCGAATTTTCATATGTATTTCTTATGTTGTTCAGTATTTTGACTGGTATTCTGTAGATTATCAGGATATTCCACAGGGACGCACGATGGACACTATCGAATGCTGTTTTTAAAGGCGATGAAGTTGATTTTAATAGGGGTCTGGAATTCAAGTTACTTTTCGATGATCTGGGGAAGTGCGAATATTTAATCGGGGCATGATCTTCCTGGTTTGAAGCCTGCTTGATTTTTTCTTAGCTTTCTGTCAATGGCCCCCTTGAATCGGTTGAGGATGAAGGAGCAGAACCCTTTTTCTGCTACACTTAGAAGCGTGATGCCCCTGTTGTTAAAGCAGATTGTAAGGTCTCCTTATTTGGGCCATTTGATTATTAAACCTTTGTTCACTTACTCGACATCATTTTGGAAGAACTCTGTTATGGATAGCAGTTACGGTTTCTACATCCTTTCGAAAAGAACATTGTCTTTTTCCATTTTGGAAAGGTTGGTGTAACGCTTACTGTCATCGGGTACAAAGAATTACAAACGGGGTATGGTACTTGGAGTTGCTCAACGTTTTTGAAAGATTACCCTAGGTGGACCGGTGAAGGACACTTCAACCTCTTTTTTCTCAACATGTTTTAAAATCAATAAAAAAGTACTCATCTTGATAGGTAGAAACATTAATAGAGAACCTTTAGCGGAAAATGAAAATCGAAGTACGCAGATATACTACCAATTTTTAATAGCATTTCGGATTAGAACGCCTAGTTATATGTTTCTGAAGAAACTAAAATTATTGAAAATACCAGTTTTAAAAGTTAGTAGCTAAATCAATGTTGAAAAGGAACACTTCTTCAATTTATTTATATTTGCCCTATCTCTTTTAACAAACCCACTATATCAGAGTACCGCAAAAATTCGCCCAAAATAACACTCATTTGGTTCAATCACCGGAAATGGATTGCCTTCCCTTACAACTTATTTTTAGACCTAAGGAGTGCAGAAAACACCTCTATCAAGTAAATCTTATTTTATTTATAACATCCTTAGATATGTATGTTATTTCTCACTCAATATGGGTAAAGTACTTCAATATGTAAATGTTCCATGAATAAGTAAATAGGTGTCGCTGTTATTAAGTGTGTTTTGGAAGACTTTAAAGTCTTCGACTAAACCAATTTCCTGCACTTTACTCTATAAAAATAATAATTAGAACTGCATTAACATTATTATTATGTCATTGTGACGATAGAGGGTATGTTAAATTAATATGTTCGTGTGTGTGTTCACCTATCGTCTGTTCTTGAAAATTGTAGAATTGCAAAGCAACTCAAATATTGGTTTAAGACCCAGGACCAGGTTTATCGGGAAATGTCAAATTATATTAGAGCTAATAATAAGATCCTTGGTTATATTACCAAAACTTATATCATATTGACACTTCAATGTGCAATGTCAATTCTCAATTTTGAGAAGTTTAAAACAAGATAAAGCAAGAATATTTACACTGTTTGTCCAAAGCCGTTTTGAGACATTTGTCATTCATTGACACTGTTCTGTTCATCCGTCGACTTAGGTTTCTTTAGGGTTCATCTGGTCTCTTGCACCTTTATAGGGGTGTAAAGGCTTCACACACATTGTATGAATTTGTACTTTTATATCGATCGTGTAGCTCTAAAATAGCCCAGATCATGGCAGATGGGTTGGTTCCATCTGGCCTGTCGGTCGCAGACATACGATCAGGGCTATTCGATCAGGGACTTTGCATCTCTTGTGCTTTTCATCAGATTCTGTAACCCGCGAGTTGTCAAATAATAATAAAAAAAAATCCTCAAATTTAGCGAAATCATCATATTCACAACTTCAAATGATTCTGTGTAGCTACGACTCGTGTAGAGGCAAATGTTTGCGGGGTATGAAATCAACCGTTATGTAGATCTAATTCGTTTGATCAATGTTATATGGGTGACTCATATTTCCGTCCAAGACTCTTAATATATTAATCGATATTTAAAGCGCGTCGATTAAAATATTAATATCGAACACTCCGTTCAGGCACTCAATTAAATGAATCATACTATTGTCTTACTTAAGGAACAGATTTAGCACGTTTCACCACCGAAAGATGGAACAAAATAATGTGCCACATTCAAGTGGTGCCAGTCCATCAAATCAACCCGGGATTGGATCGAAATTGGATCCGCGATCAAATGTCCCACACCAGTCAACTGAGAGAGTGGTCACATCCTACCAAGTTAACAGCGAAGTCGAGTGGGGGTAGCTTGTCTGGCTCGGACAGGTCACTCCACAAGTCATCACCCTCCGGTTCGAACACGAGTCTCGATTCAGCTGCAAGCGACGGCAAGAGCTCGTCTAAGGGCAAGATACCACCGCCTGTTCCCCCAAAGACGTTCAAATGTACTGAATGCAAAGAAAAGGACAATGCGCAGTCAAAAAGTGCTTCTACAAAGCAGAAAATCCCGCCTCCAACTCTTCCGAAACCCAAATTGAAACCCATCGATAGGTCTTATTCAACACCGATCGTTCAAGATCCAACGAAAAGTCCAATTATCGTAAAGCTTCCGAATCAAGGTTCAAGACCACCTAGACCGAAGAGTTGGGGTGACCAAAAGCCGGTTTCCGTTGAGAATTCATCGCATGTTATCAAATTGCCTCCCCCGCCGAAAATCGAAAAACTACCAAAAACTGTTCAGTTCGTGCCATACAAACCCGAAGATTTAGAGAGTTTACCATCACAACAAACAAACCCACAGTTCGTTACACCGAAAGTAAAAATACCACCAAAGACCTTACCCAAGCCCAAAGTATCGCAAATCCAAAGACCTTTTATGTCTGACTCTTCTCCATGCAAAGCCGCTACGTCTTACGAGCAACAAAAGTCTGCGCCTCCTCCTTTACCGAAAACAGCTCCACCTACTCTTTCCCCATGTGCAATGCAGTTTCTTACCATGCGAAGTGATATAGACGACGAAGATAAGAGGAAACGAGAGAAGGTGCCACTTTTGTCGGACACAGATTTCGATATGTGCGAGACATTGCATGATGCGAGAGAGCAGCAGGTTAAAATCACAGATGAAGAAATTTTGCAACAGAAAAGTGAGACAGAACCAACTGAAAAACAGATTAGCGATGCAACAACAACGATTGAAAACAAACAAAAACAGAGTGATCTCTTTCCACCCATGGAAGAATTTGTACCGAAACAACAGAGTGAAAATCCTCAGGACGTATCTTCGATATCAAATAAACCAGACCAGGTTAGCGAATTTTCAAAGGAATGTAAAGAAGCGAGAATTGAAAGTAGTGCGGTTGGCAACCCTTCCAGCGATGTCGATACTATCTCAGATGCGCCTAGTGGGGACAAGTTTGTGTCAAGCGATGCTAATATTGTCGAAGGAGAAAGCGTTTTGTCTGATATGGTCGAAGAGAACAGAAAAGAAGAAACGTTAGATGAAACAGAAACCATTGCTACATTACCAGATAAACCAGATAGCGGTCAGGGTCAAGTTAACAAGTCAAATTCTGATAAAATATATGTCGAATCCAGTAATGATAGGTTTAAAACAGAAAGTGAAGTAAACAAAGAAAATGGTGAAACATTAGATAGAGAAGTAAAGCTACTCGATACCATCAAACATATCACACGCGGTAATCCTGATAGTTTAGATAGTGCAACGATCGATAAACCGGAACAAACCAAAGAAAGCCAATCTCTTGCCTCGCCTCTAGTCACAGCAGAAACCGTTTCCCACGAACCGTCAATCGATGATGATCCGGCGCCGAACAAATCACACATGGATGTAGACACAGATCAGAAGGCTTCTCTGGATTTCGTTGCTCCCGAGAACTCGACGGAATCTAGACGTGACGATCTCAAGACAGATTATCAACAAACCTCCATTGAATTAGATAGCAAGGACGCCGGAAAGAGTGCTCCGAATTCGAAGGGAGAAGAGCAAACACAAAAACCCATTTTACCAGAAGCAACATCTCAAACTGAGCAAGAGCCTGAAGCGAATCTCGATATAAATGAGAGCGAACAGAAAACTGAACCAACGGAAAGTGAGATTGTAAAATCAAGTAATCCATCAGAAGCAGTATCAGAAACCATCGATAAAGGTAAATCCGAAGAAATTCTCGAATCAACTGACAAGAAGTCTGCTAATGAAGAAACAGTTCAAGACAATAACGAGTGCGGCAAAACGATTACAAATTCCAGCGCCCCTTTTCCAGAAATTCTCAACGATTATGCACAAGAGCTTGCCGGCACCATTTGCAGATCATCAGAAACATTAGCAGAGGAATGCAAACAGGCGAGTCCTGGTCTAGAATCAGAGCATCCGATGGCTAGTGAAGTGGTGCGTTCAGTATATGAAAGACTCGAATCTGACCAAATAGATAAGGAGCCAGTCGGAGTTAGTAAATCTGAGTTGGGTCTTACTGGCTCAATTGAAGCTGGCCAGGCTGAGACAGTTGATGCGAATTTAGCCGAATGTAGCCCTCAAGCTGACGTCAAGCACGAAGAAATGGAAGGATTTGTTGATGTAGGAGTATGCGACAAATTGAATGAAGAAGAACAATGTTCAATGAAAACGAGGATCGAAGATACCACTTCAGAAATGGATGAAAGTATTGAAATCCTGAGCAAAGATGTATCGCCTCTATTAGAGGTATCGCAAAATCAAGAGCAGATAAGTGTGATTAATCGATGTGAAGCATCTCCCATTGAAACAGTTCCATTGGAAAGTTCTGGTTCTGACGATAGCTTTGTCGTTATTGCGTCAAATGATGGGGAAAGTGAAGAATTTGATCAAGATATGACACCCAAAGACAGCGAATCAAATATGATAACGTCTTTTGAAAAGCATGCTGTTTGTGATGTCACCCCCGCTCCAGATAGTTGTAATAGTGACGTAGATACTAACTCCTCATCGCGTGATCTCAACATAAATTCTGATCTTCATGGTTTGGAATTTTCCATTCAACAGGGTAAATCTACTGCGATAGCAACGCACTCAGATCTTCAAGAGAAATCGACTGAAGAGTCAGGCATAAAAGGCAATATGGATGCACAAAATTCATCTTTGGCATCTCGGGCTCAACCCGCTCCGGCTGCCAAGCCAGCTGCCCCTCAACCCGCTCCGTCTGCTAAAACAGCTGCCCCTCAACCCGCTCCTGCTAAGCCAGCTGCCCCTCAACCCTCACCCGTAGCTAAGCAAGCGGCCCCTAAACC
>LQRL01186239.1:10007-28678 GCA_001703475.1 Hydroides elegans
AATATATTGTATTCTATAAATATGCCTTTTGACATCAATTCATACATATTTTTTAACGTATCCGAATCATGGATGCATTTATACAGAACCGCCAAACCACAATTCAATATCACGTGATTCGAAACGAGAAACCAGCGAAGACAAATCGTCTTAATTGGGAACCAGTTTGGAAACCTGCTGGCTCCCAATTGCCGCCAGTAAAACCAGCGGCAAAATCCACTTATACGAAACCAGCGAAATATGCAAATAAATGGGAACAGAAACCAGTAAAACCGACAAATGCGTATTCAAAACCAGCAAATGCGTATTCGAAACCGGCAAATGCGTATTCGAAACCAGCAAATGCGTATTCGAAACCAGCAAAACTAACGCGCTTGCCTCCGATCCCCGTCCAACCCATGCAGCCGAAAGTCAGATCTAATGTGATTAACAAACTTAACATAAACTTAGCTTTATTGGTAGATTAGTTTTCGCCAATGGAATGTATCGTAGTTAAGTAGATAGAGGTATTTCGGGATAGTTATTTTGTTAGTTAGAATATAGTGTGAATTACATGTAGTACCTATACATGCGTAGTCTTGAAGTAGTCAATCTTTCACATTACATTATTTTTTGGAACAACTTAAGAATTCCCCACACACTTATGCGCAAGAATATTGAAAGTTTGAGGACTATTTTTGAAATATGAGTTTAGAAGAAAATAGCATGGTCGACAGGTCGACAGGTAGCCAGGTGAAAACTATGAAGGTTATTGATATGAGACATAACACTGTTTAAGGATATAAAGAATCATCGGAGATTATACTATTTATGTGGGAGACGGGTCGACAGGTCGACAGGTAGACAGGTCGACAGGTAGACAGGTCGACAGGTAGACAGGTAGCCAAGTGAGAACTATGAAGGTTATTGATATGCGCCATAACGATGTTAAAGGAAATAATGTATTCATGAAGACAATGCTGTCTACTTATAAACGGGTTGACAGGTCGACAGATAGACAGGTAATTATCATCGTCATATATCATAACTCCCTTTATTATTAGTAAAGGGAACTTCCAATATGCTGTTACCTGTCAACCTGTCTTCCTGTCGACCTGTCGACCTGTCAACCTGTCGACCTGTCGACCTGTCGACCTGTCTATCAAACATACAACTTTGATGGGGCCGCATCACGCCCGTTTTTGCGCACTATTTCTTACTGTGTGGGGAATTCTAAATCTTAGCCTATTTTTTTTTGGTAACTAATCAAACAACATTTACGTTCAGTTTTTTCATGTTCTTAATGCGATAAAAAGACTGTCGTAGATCAATTAGAACAGCATGTTAATTTAACTGTTGACTAAAATTTGAATAGACCACCGATTTTTATGTGTTATCATTTTTCATTTGTCGGTCCTTGATACATTTCAGTTTGCTGTTTCTGCCAAATGCATGTGATTTGATTGTATTCAATGTGTACTTAGTGCATTTTATATTCTGCTTCAAATGCATCCATTGAGAACGAAAACTATCGATACCCTTAATACATGTTTTATTGAATAAATTTACTTTGACATTTTATTTTAAAACCAAGCCTATTTGTAATTACTGCAAACTATTTCATAATGTGTTGCTCATTTTCGCAAATAATGTTGAACTTAATGCTTTCAATTAATTTACATTTCAGTTTAAACATACATGTATTTACATGTGTTTAAATTCAAGTTTCGATGTTTTAAAACGCTTCACTTTATCCACTAATATAACATAACCAAGGACTACAGTCCTTAATGAAAGTCATGCACACCCCGTTTAACTTTAAGTTTGTACCTTATTGTACAATACAGCATATTGAAATCAATATAAACCATGTTTGAATTCCATGCCTTTTCACTCCCATTTACAGCGGAGGAAATCGCGCATGTCAGAAAGTAGTCCGGTACAAGGCAACGGCTCTTTCCTCCCAAAGGTAGCCTCATCTTCTCAAAAGCCGAGCACCTATCAGCCCAATTTCACCAGCACCTACGGAAGTTCACAGCTACCTAAGCTGGGTGCTACGTCGACCTACTTGCCGCAGCTGCCACATGCTAATGCCTTTGTGGCGAAACCGGCCAAGAGTACTAAACCACAGGTATGTTGAATTATTAGTTCACGTTTACAAAACCAGGTTAACAGCCTCCCCAAACGATAAATCCTTAGCCCCCCATGCAAGCGTCTTCCTCACAGAGCCGGTCTAGTCCACAAAACCATATGTATTTCTTTTAGCAATCTCACCATTCTTATTCATGATAATCAAATTTCAAGTTTTAGTTTCTAAAATATAATAGCAACCTGGGGAAATGCACTCCGGTCACATCGTAACAACCTTCTCCACTTGATATTGTCAATATATAACCTCAAAGTTTAGCATGCTCATATAGTCTATTATTATGTACCGCCATATTAAGCGTAAACTATATCCTTGGTTTAACTTCTTACATATATGTTACCTGATTTCAACAATAATATCTAATCCAATAAATCCTATATGATTTACTTTTCTAAATTATTTACAGGCAACAACAAAGTCAATTTACGGCCACTACCAACTTCCACAGATTGACCGTAAAGCCGGCGGCTACAACTGAGCAAGTTCCATGCGTCACTTTAAGAGATCTCACCATCAACTTGAGAAATAACTCGAATCCCACTTTGTTACGTATAGATGAACAATTTGGACGTAAACGTTGTGCCAAGTGCATGGCTTTACCTTTGTGGTCGAACGTTCGCGTGTGCGACTAACTTTCGAGATTAACATTAAGAGTAAGTCGCCGGAGCGCGGCTATCGAATTTCTGTTAAGGTAAAGCCCTGTTAGACGGTATGATACATATTGTTGTTTATGTATAATTTTACATACATGTTTATATGCACGTAAAGTAATATGAACGTGGATATCCCATAGTTATCTGGCGTTTAATTTGTTCAAGATGGGGTTCGAGTTATTTTTTAAGTATTTAACCTGGATTCCTATGCGTTCTCCAGCAAACAGTGATTGTCGAGAAAAGACTGTTGGAATCCTTTTTCGTGTTTCTCAAAAATTATACGTATCTGATTTAAACTTTAAAATAAATGATGAAAATGTTTTAGGTTAAGATCGTGATGTTCTCATTAAATAAGCCTTTAACATATTAATGGTATGTTTTGTTTGTCTATAATCTGATCAGTTTGCGCTCGTATAATACAATTGAAAATGTGTAAATATACATAATGAATGACTTCTTACATTCTGCATTAAGGATATGAGAGACGGTGGATTGTATAAAGCGGACTAATTGTATTGAATGACATTTCACGTTAGAATAATAAAAGATTATGTTCTGTATTATTGTATTTGATAGTATTTTTTGTTAAAGTAATAATAATTTTTGTTCTTTATTCATTGTATTCAATTGTATTTTCTCAGGCACACTTGTTGAAACTGATTGTTGAATTGTGTATTATTGTGTCCGATCGTGCATTTCTTTTTGTTGATTGTTACTGTTAATTATTTTATTGTGTATTCTAAAAGTTAGTCTTATTAGAAGTGCAACAAAAATTTAGAACGTGATATTGAGCACCAACGATGTAGACAATTCATCATTCATCACTATCCGGTTACCCAATTATGATGAAAAACGATACGGTGACCAAAAAGTTATCAATGCGACATGTTTTTTTTTTTCGATAATCCTAGGATTTTAGATGGCATAAGATCGTGAAGCTATGTTTTTGAATGTTAAAATAATTTATATGATTGTTACACTTCTGCGCACATCCAAAGTGTGAAGGAAAAACGCAGTAACTCACATTTCGTTGTTTTCGAGTATTCAAAGCATAACCAAATTTTAAATGGTCACACACAAAGAACTTTCTGTGTTTATCCAGCAACTCTGTCAAAGTATGCATAGCGCAATGAGAACTTCCATGTACTCGTATGCTGGATTAAGGATTGATTAAGATGAATGTGTATTAAACAGAAATTTCGATTTTTTTGTACTTACTGCGTTTTCCATTACACTGTATACATTTTTACACAAAATGCTCCATACATTTTTTTGCGTGTACGTGTCTGTATGAATTTATATAGCATTTTTCCTACAAAGTGGTCTTCCCAATGCTATGAAAGCATTAGTGCTTTTTGACTTATACGTAAATATGTGTTGAATATGTGTGTTATTTATTCGTGTATTTTAATAACTTTAGGCAATACACATTTAGAAAAAATCTCGTTAATTGACTTATTGAATATGATCTGTTAAACAGAATTAATGTATTTTAAAGCACTAGTTAATTTATTACATATTACATAATTTGTTTGTAAATGTTACTTCGGTACAGATCCGCTTAAAGTTAGGGAAGTGATAGCCAAACCAATATGTACAACCAAACAGCTGTGATATAAATAATATTTTAGGTTTTATGAAAATAAAACATTATTCAATATTCTTTTTGGTATCCTTACAAATTGGTGATACTTAACTTTTTCTTGACTATAGGTTGTAAACTCATATAAAATATATATGAAACACAAATTGATGATATTCTGAATGCATATAAAATGCTTAAATACATTAGCGTCACATTTAAATTACATGTTATTTGTGAACACTACTACTGCAAGTATTAATTATTGTTTTATTATTATTTAACTATTTATATGTATATTTAAATTCCATTAAACATGCTGCGATACAACTTTCTGATCTCTTATATTAAAATCCAACATTTGTATACAAATATGCTTTCAAGTTAACTCAACAACGCATATATCTTAAATATAAGTAATTTTCATGCAATATGATTGAATATTTCATTCGTTCCGACCTGCAGTCATCACTGAATAAGTTAACAGGCGCGTCAAAATGTTTCTTCTAAATTTGGCGCAAACTTTCGTTCTAAATAATTAATAAAATGTCGTTTGACCATAAATTATTCTATTTATTTATATTTGTCCCGTTATTTCACACTTAAATGTAACTGGACACACTTAAATGGCATATATTTATACATACAGTACATCATACCAATCTCCATTCTTCAATGCCATATAAAGATATTTGGTTTTCCGATAGGGTGTCGTGGTCACCACATTTTGGTGCGTATCGAGGGTGGGGGTTTAAAGGGCGAGCCACACTGGAGGCAGTAGAGCGCACTCTTGCCCTCCTTGCGCGGGATAAAGGAGCAGTTTAGGCAACGCACGCGGTATTTCTTATATCTGGAATATACAGAATGCTCATATACATTGTGTAAATCGGTATGATGGTTATTTAATATAATGTAACTGCTGATGCCCTCTTTGAGAGAAAATAAACCTGACATGAATTCTGACATGTTTCGCAACCATGTTTCAAACATTAGATCTATTTTATGCTCAGGGTAGGATAGTAAACAAGAGTGTGTGAGGATGAGATATAAATTGGGAAAAAGACTGATACATGGAAATATTTGAAAAAGTATCCATTGATAAATAGATGGATTTAGAGAAAGACATATAGAATGAAAGACATATAGAAAGAAATTAAGAACGAAAGAAACGAAAGAGGGAGAGAGAGAGAGAGCGAGAGAAAGAGAGAGCGAGAAATAGAGAACACAAGAAGAATGTCTTAAGAGAAAATGCCATTTATAAGTTCACCCAACCAACCGGATGCCACAGGCGTTGCAGAGTGGCGTTCCGTCCTCGGCATCGCGCCACAACGGCGTCCTTCGCGTGCCACAAGAGGCGCATTGCTTGCTTCCACCTATTTATGACAGACATAAAGAACATCATAATAAATAAGATCTGCACACATTGTATATTCAAGTTAGCTAAAGCGAAAATGGTATAATTCAAATAAAGATAACCCGAATTGTTGCTAGGCTGAGAGGTTACCCGATGACTAGAAAGTTCCTCCTTATCCTTTTAAGATAATTCAGTGTATGTACGAAAATGCTCTTTACGCATAAAATTTAACATAAATCGTCGAAGAAAGCACATGTTCAATGCATATGCACATAATTTATCGTCATTTGCTCAACCGTTTCCCTTAGCATACCTACCTTGATTAGATGGCGGTGTCTTGTATCTAGTATAAGGTCTATGCGTTTCCGTCACGTAGTTATAATAACCCTTGGGTCTACAGCACGCCATCGCCCTCTGGTGGTTGAAACGCTCGTGCAAAGTGCGCAGGCGCCGAGAACTAAAACGAGGCAGCGGAATGAATGAAATAAGAAATGTGTTGTGACAATTTCAGCTCAGGTTTATGTATTTCTTATTTTGAATTTCAATTTTCATGAACCTATATAGCACAAGCATTTCATATGTTAATGGCAAATAACGGATTCCATCACACTGAAATGTACTTTGTTTATGTGTAGGAATAACGTTAAATATTCGACGTCACGACAAAGTCTGGCGTCGGCATTGCGCTTGTGCTATGCAACGACTGAGAATGACGGCAAAATTCTAAACGTTATGTCATCATGACAGGTATATGAATATAGTTTACCAAAAACGGTGCAATCTGTCAGCTTATTTAAATATAGTTTAATATATAAGATAATTCAAATATAAATTATATAAAGCATTCCTTGCCTGAAAAACGCCTGGACAGAGAGGTACGTATCTGCGTCTGGGGTGATCACGGTTCTCATATTCAACGTCACCCCGCGAAAACCCGTTTCGTTCAAAGCCGGGCTTCTCCTTGGGCTAAGCTGCTTCCTTGGGTTTTTCACTTTACATGAGAACGCAGTGAATTCATGGGATATCTTGTATGGGGACATGAACACATAGTCATA
Organism: Hydroides elegans; assembly: GCA_001703475.1. Classification (NCBI taxonomy): domain Eukaryota; kingdom Metazoa; phylum Annelida; class Polychaeta; order Sabellida; family Serpulidae; genus Hydroides; species Hydroides elegans. Next base: position 16,780 of record LQRL01186239.1, read on the forward strand.
ACTTTGAACTGTATGGGTACATCTTGATAGACACCTTTGTTTGACGATGTTTGGACTCGTAGGCTGGTAGAAATGGTTAATATTATTCCTCAACATACGACGTCGTCTACGTTTTGCCCTGAGATCTTCAGTATACGTCGCTGCTTGAATGTCATCGGATGAACGTTTCTGATCGGGCTTCAATTTCAATTTCCGTTTTCGCGTCTGTCTCCTTTTAATGCTTCTGCTCGTAATCTTCTGTGATGTATGTCCGCGAGAATCGGGTGTAGCATGCTGGTTAATACATGACTCCTGTTGAGCATTGATGTGCCTGAGACACGCGCCAACACAGTTTATGGAATCTGTGTCATTGGGAGTAGATTCTATAGACTCTATCGGAGTACCGTCTCGTGATGAGAATCCACTTCCTAGCCCGCTGTCGACACTTGGTATCCTTGAACGGTTAGACATGCTTTTGTCAACAGTTTCGCCTTCGTTATCGACGTCATTCAGATCTTTCGCGCTGAGAGGTTTGTCAATATGCGATAGTACATTCTGTGCCCAGCGCTGCAGATTCTCAAATGCACTAGATCCGCTGGTTTCACAAACCGGTGTCTGGTTAGCGTTGCCCATATTTCCACTCGCCGAAAGACTTGACGATGGAAGTGTGACAGATCTTGAGAGAGTAGGTTCCGGTGCCGAAACAACCGATTGAAAACGAAACGGTGGTGGTGAGTAGAAACGCTGTGTTTCTAGAGATGGATTATAAATCTCGGGATAAGCTTGTGGATTAGGAACCCTTACCATGTAGGGTGGTACAATAGGTGCGAAAAGAAGCGGGCTGCTACCGATCATTGGATAAGAAGCCGGTTGCAATGACGATCTGTTGATGTAGTTCATTAATTTTGGATCCGGATTTTGTTGGCTCTTTATAAGGCCAGCTCCTGTCGGGATTGTCTTATACCCACCATCCTGCAAGCCATCAATCATATTTCCTTGATACAGTCCATATGGCATTCTGCTGACACTCTGAGGGTCTTCAGATTTTAGTGGTATGAGAAATCTGGGTCTTTGGTCTTGTCGGATATGGTTACGCGGGGTATTCATCAGATAGGACGCTCGTGGTGACGTCTTAGTTAGACGCGGCTCTGGTATATTATGGCGGATATTCAAAGGAAACGGATAATGCACCGGACGCATATCTATATCGTAATCATGTCCATGGCTAGTGTTCCACGGAGTACTGATGTTGCTATTGTGAAAGTTAACGAGCGTTGTGGGTGGTTGGCCAATGGATGGGAGAATGTCGTTGCTTTCAACAGAAAGTGGATGAGGCTGGCTTGTTAGATTTTGAAAATGATTCGTGACATTTGATGAAGCGATTGTACATTGTTCCAGCAAATTAAGGTTAGGATAAGTTGATGGACTTGGGATATCGCACAAAGTAGATGATGTTTTTGCGGCGTTGTCTCTAGAACAGAAAAAGAATCCCCACTCTAAAAATACACTGCCGAATAGTTCTAAAATACTATAATCAGGACAAGAAACGCGCTTTAGCACGAGACCAGGCGGGGAGCAAAGAGGAGCTACGGTGAAACATTAACTTATTAGACTTCGTCACTTTTCCTAATCTCTCTAAACTTGTTGGCCACATGGGCTGCGATCCGCAACAAAGTATTTTTGATTTGAACCCACAGAAATCATGATGTAATAATTTATCACAACTTGCGTTTACAATATTTTAAGAAGCGACCCGGTGTCGCCCTTTGGTGCCTTTTTGCATTTAGCGATTTCCGATGGTGCTACTTCCCATGTGGTCACCGAGATCACTTCATATCGTTGCGATTTTACTCCGACGAAACTTGGTCACATTTATGCGCGTGCACGCAAAACAGGCAAACATATCACAAAGCCTGTTTGTTATGGTTTTTATACCAATCTCACTTGAAGAAAAAGCACGAAATCTAAACCTACAAATTACTTGTGTTTTCTTCAAGTGAGATTGGTGTAAAATACATAATAAACATGATTTGTGATATATTTTTTCCTGTTTTACGTACACGCGCCTTTAGACTATATGGCCAAGATTATGTGACGGCAATCGTACCATAGTGCTGCCAATCACTCATTAATCGCCGGTGATATTACTTGAGTAGAATTTAAAATTAATATTTAGCCATACTTTGAGCGTTTTTCAAATTTCTTACTAATTATTGCTTTAGAATGCGATTCACTTTATTAGATTGGTCAAAGCATACATTTTTTCGTCTCTGTTTTAGATGAAAATATATTCATATACATGTATAACATCTCCCATATTGTCAAATTTCACAAGAAACAAATTATTTTTGGATTTTTAATGACAAAAAGAAATTTGAAAAACGCTCAAAGTATGGCTAAATATTAATTTTAAATTCTATATTACTCTCAATTTCAAAAGCGGGAACGCTCAATCGGATAGCCATAACTTATCTTGTTTAAAAGGCAATAACTAAAAAAAAATAAAATGCTAGGGTGTGGTGTAAAAATAGACCCCGAAACGACACCTCAATCAAATTATTTACAAAAATTAAATCTTCAAATATTATTTATGAGTAGATTCTTTAAGATAGATAGATTCTAGCCAATTCCCATTACAGTCTATACTTGATTTGTCACACGTAGTTTATAGTTTATGACAAAAAGAGCTATCACCTTTTATATCTCTTGATTGTTTCTGCACCCTTTAATGTATCAGTCTTCGTGTCAATTCATTAATCAGCTATTAATCAGTACCGTGTATAATTCTATTAAAATATGCGCCTTACCTCGAGACCGGACTGATTGTCATGTGATCCATCAACGTGCGTTTCTCCATTGCACCTGGGTTCCTAGATCGAGAATCCAGGTTCGATGTATCATCTGGTTGCGACATCACGGTTCGCAAAGTACGATTGCGAGCGAAATTGGGTTTAATCGCAAATGATTTATGTTAGATCCATAATTTGAAACCATATCCAGTCTTCTTTAAATACTTATCGATTTTGATACCTCAATTAAGGAAGAAAAACGGATCATACATCTATAAATCCGATCGCTTTGCTCATTCCATATCTTCACCTAGCTTCTTATCAACTGATCATGCATGACCTAGAGCGGTATCTAATCAAACAATATTGTCATTCTTAGAACCAAATTGAACGACTGTTTGACTTCTAGATTCTATTTGAGACATTTATAATCGCCACATCGAATCTTTAGCACGTCTCTATGAAGAACAGAATTCGTTTAACATATTGAGAAACCAATTTATTCAATAAGATAGCTCTAATAGACTTCTACAACAAATCAATAAATTCTATCGATATATTTTAGCATGTCATCATGTATATTCTTTAACTTGAAATGACTGAATTTCACTTGGGCCTGGTTACACGGGACAACTTTTCAGCGTCTTTTCAAAAACATCGAGCCTTAAAAACACGTGTTGTAAAACAAAAAAAAAACCTTTCCCGCATGACAAATATTTCAAACTTTTCAAATTGATAGACTATTTCAAAATATAGAAATTCTTTCAAACTATAAGTAGACTAGACCATCGTGCTTTGAAAAATGTAGACTCTATATTCATAAAGTCTACTACTGAAAAGGATGATACATTAAGTCAAATTTTAATCCAAAATGTTAACAATTGAATCGGAATTATAAAAGCATCTAAATAACTACAAACAATTTAAATTTAAGATAGGAATTATTATTCATGTAAAACAGACAAAGATCTAGATAGTTTATGAAAAATCTTAGACTCTACTACTCTCACACTATTCATTAAAAATAGATTCTATAATCATTTAAAAAAATCAACTGTGCACAATTATAGCTTCATGTATGTCAGTAAGAAAACTAGAATCAAACTATGCTTTCGAGCAACACAGAATACATACATGTATATTCAATACTCAATGAACATGTTAATTGAGTATACCATTTTAGTTGCGAGCAAGCAGCGATGTCAAATACATGTTCAGTATGAGATCATGGCAGTCGTGAGTCGCCGTATCGAATTCACCGTTACATTTAGTACATCGCACTTTTACTAAATGACCTTCAAATTCTTCCAGTCCAGAGGTCACATGACACAGTGGACACGTAAACGTCGCATTTCGAAGACCCTTTAGTGACTTCATCAACTTATCTGCAGTTTCGCCACCACTCCTTTCAAATGCACGAATCTCCGAAGGTTTCAGATCGGATTCTTCCCAATAGACCGCGTAAAACTCAAGATTGCTGAGTACATTCGCATTCTGGAGACGAAAGAACCCACTGTCTCCCCAACCGATCCCCCAGGAATTCATAAACCGAAGAGACTCGCTATTGAAACTCGTCAGAACAACGGCATGTCCCTTGGTTGATTTTACTGAAGATCTAAGGCATCTTGTGTCGTAGAGGTCTTGTTCTCTCAGGATTCCTTTTGGATTCTTCTTGAAGAACCTAAGAAAAGAGGACAGTTCGGAATCGGTTATAGAGAAGCGTACTAGCACGGGACACCTTTCTGTTATTTGTTTCAGGGCACTTATGCCATCCATTCGTTTGCATCTTAAATGGTAATAGTTGCATTCTTTCTGCAGTACTTTCCATGTATCGGCCCCTTTCTTGCCATATTCGGCTATTAATCGTTCCTTGATTTCAATGAATTCGGGATAGCCATTTTCACGTCCAACGATCCGTTGCATGGCTAAATGTATGACTGTAGCGGCCGCGTTCGCGTAGCACGTCAGTTCATCTTGATTCGTAGGTTTAAACCCATCATTGCATTGGTTGATATATAAATCCAGAGACACAGAGGCGAGTAGATCGCACAAGGCGTCTTGGGAACACACCACCTCTTTCGCAAAAAGACACACGTCTTCAATCAGATCCGGGTGGTTGATTTCGAAGAACAACTTGGTTTCATTGGTTGTATGGTCGATAGTCCAATCCCGCTTAACGAATGCTGTTCTAGGGATGTCCTTCGTCGCAATGGTTGTGCTCATTTGAAACATGCTTTCCGCAGCACCAACGAATTTATTACAGTCACTGCTATACAATTGCTTTGGATTGTCTATATGATCATTTGTGATCATGCAGCAAACGATGTGTACATTCAATCGCTTCAGATCTTCAAGCAGAGGGAACGGTTTACGCATTGTGGGTAAGAGATATAAATCGGGTATTTTGCCGTCCGATAAGAGGAATAACAGCTTTTTGTGATCACTGAATTCTTCACGACTAAAGAATTTCGTTGGCCATTTAAGGGACTGGTTAATGAAAGGAGTGGTACCGTATATAAAAGGTTCAATGGTGTCGATGAGTAAGTTGACAGTGTCATCCGTGAGATTCTCGTTAGATACATAGCTTTTGAGAATATCTTGTGCTTCGCGAATACTAATCACTGAATTAGAACCCACTCGTTTCGCGACGGTCTCCCACTTCTTGTTATTAGATTCTTGTTCTTTAAGAAGCTCTAACCCCTTAGCGAGAACCTCGCGTATGGCCGCTTTCGTTGCTTGGTCCAGTCTTTCTTGAATTGTTTTATCAGTTAGGTATGTCATTATTCCGCCAGCCGAAGAGCCAAGCACAAGACACATCGCACCAGTATATACCGGAAGTAAGAGCATACCTATGAAACACACAACGAGACACCACGTTTCAGTATGTGCAGCCTTATTGGCTCTCAGGGTTTTTGCGGCTAAATCGGCCTGGTCCAATATTTTGTCCCTGCACCGTTTGGGTAAACAGTCCTGTATGAATTTATCCTTCAACTCCGGATAGTCAACGATCATTCTCAGTATCGTTTTTGCCTCGATATACGATACTTCATCCATCAGTTGTTCCACGGTTACCCAGTTCCGAACATAAACCGCACCCGAATCTGCTAATTTATCCAGTATAGTCTCCAATACTGTCTCTTTATCCCACATAGACCACTCCCTTTCATCTTTAACCGTGTTCATTAAATCAAAAATACATGGCTCCTTTTTGGCACCGAATCCGATCGCGAATACTTTATTGTCTTCAGAAACATAGTTCTTGATGAGTCCGTCTACTACGCGAAAGATGGAATGCGCCCATGTTGCACCTCTGTACTCATTCAGTGTTTCGGGTTCGACGTTGTGAACGTTGTCTTTCATGGATGAAGATGTATCGATCAGCATTCCTATGACCACCGCCATCTTCTAGTGGGATGGTAGCAATCCTGGTTCACCTAAAGCGGTAGATTAAATGAAACATGCGAAAGTTATGGTTAAAGCCATCGTTACATAGACAATACATGTAAAATATGATAAAACTGAAAATGTAAAATGTAGACTATGCTTAAAGAAGATCGCGCAGGTTTAAAATAAAAGCGATCGTCATCCAAATAAAAAGATCGAGCCGTCAAAATGACACTCGCATTTGAGCTCCAGATCAACTTTAATTATCACTTTAAAATATAAATACAAGTAGATATAAATAAAATCTCCTTACCGAATAAGAAAACAATTATTATAGAAATACTAATTAATATAAAACTTCAACATCCGTCATTGTATGTGATTTTAATGTATGTCAGAGTAAGTTATTTTTTACTATTTTTTAATTCTAAACATATTTTTTCTACAGGCATATTGGATATAATTTATGGAAATTTTCTTACATAAGTGAGAAGGAAAAACGAAAGCGAGTATGGCCAATGGTATATAACACATATTCTGATCAATGGATATGCCCACATTATGTTATCCTATCATCAAACACGACTCAAAATCGACTCATTAATTCTCTTTTGTAAACACATGGACTTTTTTCTTCTAGCAGTATGCTTATTTGTAAAAAAAAGTGAGGAAATTGTATTGCCTTAAAAGTGAACAGCTCAACTATAATATATATGACTCCATAGAATGATGTAATAGTAATGTATCTGATTGATCTCAAATGGGTCGATCGGGTACGAAAATCATATGGAAAGTTTACATAATCCCAACTTGGGGAAATTTCGATTTGTACTCATATGAGTTAACCAAACACGGTCATCGAAGGATACACTTATATTGCATGCTAAAGGCGTTATTAGAATTTTGTTTGCAGTATGTATATTTTTCCCCGTCGTAACTCCATATTGCTGATTTAACAGCAAAATAATGCGATGTTTCAGAAACGTTTTAAATTCATAGATAAGTAAAAAAAAACTGTTATAATGAACACCCAACTTCATCATTATCAGAAGGAGGAAACGATGCAGTTGAAGGGGTCCAAGATCACGTTTTAATATGTTTTTCTTCGTAAAGTATGAATGTCCATAAGAAAACAAATCATATTGATTTTAGATTTTTATTTCTCTCAAAATGTATTTCCTTGATAACGACATGATCAATCGACTCATCAATGAAATCAATGTTTAAAAAAAAGAACATATATACACTTTACATATGAATATAGCTATTCACTTAAAATATTAGTTATGAACAATAAATATATGAAAATATAGTTTTAATGCTGCAGGAAATATCTTATAAACATACATGATATGAGCCATGACATAAACGTCCCATACAGTTAAAGAGAAAGATAAAGCTAAATATAAACGTTCGTTGCCGACGATGGTGCAACGTCATATATTTTTGCTATATGTATTTAAAAACAACCTTACTGAGGGCTATATATAAGTAATATAATTGTAGCGATTTCATTAAACATCAGAACAAATCAAGGAGACAGTTTGTAATAAATTAAGAGCTTAAGCACGAATACTTATAAAACCATGATAAAATGCTCAATCAAAAAATATTAAAGACAATATAACATGGTGCTCCAGATATACTCTCCGAACTTTTATAATGGTTAGGAATATCAATTTAACTGCATTTTAGAGCTGTTTATGAACACTTTTTATGATATAACGATTTACTAAACTAACGGAATAATTAAATCATTCAGTGTTTTTATCTCGTTTTGATTATCTAACTTAGTGTTATAGAATTAATAGCAATGAGAAAAGGATATGTTTTTTAATGATATTGAACATTTATTTTGAAATGCGCTAATATGGTGAATTTTCTACCGCAAAAATTAACAAAATGAAACTTATTTAGAATGTATTCTTAAGCTGTTCATGTAAACACGATTTCACCTGAATAAATTAAAAGGGAATCTAAAAATGATAGTTCATATCTACATTCTTTCAATATATACATATTTTAGTGGTTTTGTCCTCTGTACTAATCAGTGTCTACAATGTGGATATTTAAGAAAATAAATGCTAAATACTTTCTCAACCTACATAAGGATAGCTATAAATATTATTTACATAAAATATCTACATAAAATAACAGTATTATTTCATTTCAACAGTAAGTAAAACATACTAAAACAATCATATGCTTATGGTTTTGGTGATACATTGTTCTGACCTTTTTTGGAGCACGTGATTTAAAAACCATCGAATCTATGGTTTTTTTTTTCAATACATTCAAAGCAATCCAATACAGAAAAAAAAACTACTAAATTAAAGCAAATTAGGGAGCAGCTCAAATAGGATGCGAACCTACAGGGACATATTCAAAGAATCACAGATAACAAAGTAACTTGGATGTGTAATTTATAAATATACACACTCATATAATTGAGCAGAATTCAAGACACTCTCATGATTAACCACTATCGTATTTCGAGGGGTTCCGGACAAGAATATCATAACTTCATAAACCGTTGTATTTTACATTCCACATGTCCACCTACTCATGTTCTATATAATATCTTTAAACGATAAATGTATATGTTGGAACACGTTTGGTCCACTTTTCATAAGCGTGTGTATATCATCTGATAATTACAACGCTAAAGATATCCCGTATTACATGGGTACCTTTATCTTTCGTTCTTGAACGGGTTTCTAGAACCGTTTCTCGAATAGGATTGATCGGACACTTTAATAAACCTGTTTGGCGCAACATTAGCATCAGCTCGAGCCACCGGGAACAAGCTCAATATTAATGCCATAGATCTAGGTCGGACATAGGCGTTTCCCTAAAAGCTGGACGCATCAACCATTAGCACAAACCATCGGGCACAATCTCGATGTCCATATCAAACGTCAATGGCGCGTCCATAAAGGAGAACGTCACATAGCTGCCTACGTCATACGCCGCTCGCTGCTCCGTATATTCAAAAGCAACCAGCGTGGTCGTGAAGAGGTTCCAGCGATAATCGATGGGCGCTACGGCGTCATTAGTGCCGCCGTCCGAGTAGAAGGTTTCGGCGTTGAACATGAAGCCGATGACGTCACCTGATTGCATCTCGAAACAGGGACGCGCTGGGACCTGGATGGGAGGAGGAACATAGAATGCATTAAACACTAGTATTCGTTTGAATCATTAGATGACTATATTTATATAAAAAATATCGATGAATATGTATTTCACCAATATTGAAAACACACCATTACATAATAAAAGAATTGTCAAGATATACAGAAATGAGCTATATTTGTATTTGGAAATCGTAAGCATTCTGCAGTGCACTCTTACAAAACAACCAATTGTGCACTTATATATCAATAAAATTGCACGAGTGCTTTTAATCATGATGTATTTTTTATAATATTTAGTTCAATAAACGAATTGCCGATGCAATGTTTCTGGTGGAAAATATCACAAAATAAAAAGAATAATAGTTTTGAACAAGAAACTTCAACTTATTCTCCTAACAATCTCATATTTTCTTACCTCGAAATCCCCTACTTGCTGCGCATTATAAGGCACACTATAGACAAGCTCTAGCGGCGCGGGGCCCTGTGGACTGGTTTCCATCGGCAATGGACGCCATACTTGAAGATACACGCGCATTGGCACAGTCAGAGAACCAGTGAAGGTAAGCAGACGACCACCCTCGTCCATACGGGTACCAGTTAGGATGACGACCCATTTGACGAAACTGGGTGGGGCTGGATTTACAAAAAAGATATAGAATAAATACACATAATATGCTTATGGATATACATTGAAATTTAGCAAATGTATATACGTTTGTATTCATATCTAAATGTGTATTTGATTTTTTTTTTGCGGAGAATAGCTAACAGTATAATCTTATGTTGAATTTTAGTTTAGAATTTAGAATTAGACGGAACTGAATTTATTACATATCGTTTACATGTACTGTTCGATATTATTGGTATTATCGAGGGAATCTTAATATTCTCGTCATATATATGTGTAAAGACTTGCGTCGCGTAAAATCTATTTAAGGCATAGATTTCATGAAATTAATTATAACGATGCATTAACTACTTAAATGAAAAAGGAAATATAATTAATGTAGATATCTTTATTTGAGAAACTGCCAGTAAGGTTTCAAAAGATAAAATGTAAGGTTTTCATTAAATGTAGTTCATGTTATTTTTAATGTGCATGCTATTTCACTATTTAGTCTATATGCTGTGTGAATACTGGATTTATATATTTGTTACAACTAAATAAACGTATTAAAATAGGAAATACATTGAAAATTATATAAAAAAATATGCTTTTGCTGTGTTATAAATCATACTATAAAGGAAATATTAAAAAGATAAGTAATATGAATATTAATTTGAAAAATGAAATGTCATTCAAATTTAAAGTGATAGGGTAGAAATGATCAGGAACATATCACAAAAAGCTCCCTTGCAAGGCGCTTAAGAAAAATATTGCAAAACTAAAAATAAGTCGTATTGCAGAGGGTTTACTAAATTCCCATGTCCATTATACACAGCTAATGGCCTTAATACCTTGCAAGGAAGACTCAATATGCATCTGATAATGTTTGATATAAAAATGTATACCTCCATCCAAAGCCCAGGCTTTAGTGGTCTTCGCACTTTGGGTCACAGCGCCATTGGCTGCTTGATCTGTAACCGTGAACCTCGGACTTAGGGTGCTAAGATCTATGGGACTAGCAACTGAAGTGTCATCCTTATATCCTTCAATTGATACCGTTGTATCATCTTCATCTCTAGGAAAATGTGTAGTTTCAGGGCTATCCCTGACTGATTGTGTAGATTTTAAGAAGGAACTACTATCCTCCGCGGTTGTAAATGCTTGCTTGGCAGAAATAGGTTGTTGTGTATGTTCTGCATTTTCTTGTGTATATAATTGCTGTTGACTAGTCGATAGCAGTTCGGTATGATTAGTATGTGTGTCATTAGCTACATTTGTTTCATTGGTTAATGTTAAATCATCAGATAATACTGGTGCTTGAGTGAAAATCTTTATATCCTCACTGCCGAATAAGTCTTCCTCAGTTGTTTGTTCTAATACTGATGTTACACTATAGCTATCCTCTTTTGGTTTAGAGGTTGATAATATAGACGAATCGTTATCCTTATTTAACGATTCACTGGATTGCAAAAGCATTGTGGTTCTTTTATATAATGTATCTCTATCTTCTCCTGAACCATCAAATACGTCGGACTCAGTAGATGTTATTAAATCTGTTCTAGTATGGTCTGTATTTGATTGAGGAGATACAGTTGTAGTTTGTACAGTTGTTTGAGGTTTCTTTGGCTGTTTAGTAGTTACTTGTACATCCCAACCAGTTGAAAATGTGATTTCATTAGGTAAATCCTGAGTATAACCCGTAATCTTTTCTGGATTTTGGTCAACACTTGGTGTAAACGTGCTGAATTGTTCATTATCCATAGTTTGTGGAACAGTGTTCATGATATCGTCTTCCATGGCAGCACTAGAATAATCATTGTCGGGATCAGTAGAAAATGGTTTAGACGTAAATCCTAGCTGAGCTTTAGTCTCATCACTGACATCAAACAATGTCGTTATATCATTATATATTTCTGTTTCGTCATCAATTTCTCCGCTCGACTCTTCAGTTGCATCAAACATTGTTGTCAGATCATCTGCACTTATGGTGGTACGCCTTTCATACA